>SZWC01006406.1:46795-65422 GCA_023375785.1 Penium margaritaceum
CTGTGACTTCCTCCACTGTTCTCTTGATTGCTCCAGCGTTCTCTGTTTTGCTCCACCATTCTCTCACTTGCTCCGCCGTTTTCTGGCTTGCTCCACCGTTCTCTGGCTTTCTCCGCCATTCTCTTGCTCCACCTTTCTCTGGCTTGCTCCACCTTTCTCTGGCCTGCTTTACCGTTCTCTGGCTTGCTCCATCGTTCTCTGGCTTGCTCCACCATTGTCTTCCTTGCACCACCATTCTCTGGCTTGCTCAACCGTTCTCTCGATTTCTCCACCGTTCTCTGCCTTGCTCCACTCTTCTCTTGCTTGCTCCACTGTTCTGTGGCTTACTCTAACGTTCTCTGACTTGCACCACCGTTCTCTAACGTGCTCTACAGTTCTCAGGCTTCCTCCACTAGTCTCTAGATTGCTCCACCGTTCTCTGGCTTGCTTAAGTATTCCCTGACTTGCTCTACCATTATCTGACTTGCACCACCGTTCTGGGGCTTTCTCAACCATTCTCCTGCTTGCTCCACCTTTCTCTGCCTTGCCCCACCGTTCTCTGGCTTGCTCCACCTTTGTCTGGCTTGCTATGCTGTTCTCTGAATTGCTCCACTTGTTTGTTGCTTGCTCCACCGTTCTCTTGCCTGCTCCATCCTTCTCTGGCCTGCTCAATCGTTTTCTGGCTTGCTTTAACTTTCTCTAGCTTGCTTTACCTTTCTATGGCTTGCTCCTCTTTTCCATAGCTTGCTCCACCGTTCACTGGGTTGCTCCACAGTTCACTAGCTTGCTCGACCATTCTCTGACTTTATCCACCGTTCTCTGACTTTGTTTATTGTTCTCTGACTTGCTCCACCGTTGTCTGAGTTGCTCCTCCGTTTCCTGACTTGCTCCACCGTTCTCTGACTTGCTCCACCGTTCTCAGGCTTGCTCCAATGTTCTCTCGCTTGCGCCACCGTTCTCTAGCTTGCTCCCCCGTTCTCTGGCTTGCTCCACCGTTCTCTGCCTTGCTGCACTATTATCAGACTTGCTCCACGGTTGTCTGGCTTGCTCCACCATTCTCGGGCTTGCTCCACCTTTCTTTGGCTTAATGCACTGTTCTCTGGTTTGCTCCACCATTCTCTTGCTTGCTCGACCATTCTCTAGCTTGCTCCACCATTCTCTGGCTTGATCCACTGTTCCCTGGCTAGCTCCATGGTAATCTGGGTTGGTCGATCGATATCTGCTTGCTCCATTGTTCTCTAGCTTACTCCACCGTTCTCTAGCTTGCTCAGCTATTCTATAGCTTGCTCTACTGTTCTCTGGCTTGCTCCACCGTTCTCTGGCTTGCTCAACCGTTCTCTAGCTTGCTCCCCTGTTCTCTTGATAGCTCAACCGTTGTCTGGGTTGCTCCACCATTCTCTGGCATGCTGCAACATTCTCTGGCATGCTCCACTGTTATGTGGCTTGCTCCACTGTTCCCTTGCTTACTCCACCATTCGTTTTCTAGCTCCACTGTTCTGTGACTTCCTCCACTGTTCTCTTGATTGCTCCAGCGTTCTCTGTTTTGCTCCACCATTCTCTCACTTGCTCCGCCGTTTTCTGGCTTGCTCCACCGTTCTCTGGCTTTCTCCGCCATTCTCTTGCTCCACCTTTCTCTGGCTTGCTCCACCTTTCTCTGGCTTGCTTTGTTGGAATGATGCTCATCACCATGGCAGGAGTGACTCCAAAAAGGAACACCAACAAGACAAGCCTTAGTAGCTTAGTGGTTAATGGTGTCCACCTCTAGAGGCAGGGGCCCGGGTTCAAGTCTCACACGATGAATTTCTGTCCTGCCTCAAGGGAGGTGGAAAACAGATGGCAGGAAGCTAGCTCAACCTCTAGAGTTCCTCTTTAAGTTTCTAGAAGGCCAGGTGAGGGTCCAGGAAGGTGGCACACCTTCTAGAAGGGGTGACTTGTCGTACAAGGCATCTAGAGATGTCTTGGTCTTCTGGGTACCTTCCCTCCTACTAGAAGCAATCTGATGAATATAGGAAGCGGCAGAAGCTTCTAGATGAGGTAAGGGATGCCTTCCTAGGTGGAAAAAAGGATAGCCTACCAATAGACACTCTAGAAGCCATAGAATGCGCTAGGAAGCTTCAATTCTGGCATGCTTTGGTGTTCTGGAAAGCTCAGATCAGTGGCTATAAAATTCCACTGCTTGTGAGCCTTGATCAAGCATTCATTTCCTGTAAATTGAGGCCAAANGCGACGTGGCGGTCGAGAGAGGGCTGTTGCATCAAGTTTAGCTTACACGGTTCATCCTCAAAGTGGAGGCCGAGACGACAAGTGGAAGGGTGCCAAACAGGGTACCAAGAAGGGTGAAAAGAAGGGGGAGTGCTTCAAGTGCGGCAAGGAGGGCCACTACGCGTGCAACTGTCCCAAGAAGAAAACAGATCGGTTGCAGCGGAGCGGGAAGAAAGATGAGTACGCCCTTATGGCGTACAACTCCACCAACGTGAAGGATCTGGGAGTTGCCGTCATCGACTCCGGATCAGGCCGCCACACGCAATGCAACAGGGCGGCATTTGTCACCTACGGCGCCTCGCAGAGACGCATGACGGTGGCCAATGGAAAAACAGAGGTGGCCGCCGGTGAGGGTAACGTTCGCATTTAGTCAATTATGGATGGCAAACATATCACGAGCACAATCTACGATGTGCTGCATATGCCCAACTTTGGGGCAAACCTGCTCTCCGTCAGCTGCCTTACCGACAAGGGACTTGAGGTGCTCTTCACAAAGAAGGAGGCCGTCATCCGCAAAGAGGGCAAAGGTGAGGTGATTGCGCATGCCAAGAGGGAGGAGGACTTGTGCCTGCTACGCGCGAAGATCCTCAGCAGCCAGGTTGGGTCCAACGCCGCCAATCTTGCAATGAAGGATGGAGGAGACCTGGACCTATGGCACCGCCGACTCTGCTACATTGCTTCACCTACACTGAAGGAGATGGCTAAGAGGGAAGTGGTGCGGGGTCTCCAAATCAGCGGCCTTGATGGAACCAAGGAGACCGCGTGTGAGCCATGCATCATTGGCAAGTTAACGCGGCAGCCGTTAGTGGCCAAGGGGACGCGTGCATCGGCAAAACTGGCCGTGGTACACACAGATGTGTGTGGACCGCTTGAGAGCTCCATCGGTGGAGCTCACTACTTCCTTACCTTCATCGATGACCACAGCCTGAAACTCTACCTCTATCCAATGAAACGAAAGAGTGAGGTCCTTGCGTGCATGCAGGAGTTTGTGGCAGATGTGGAGCGGCAAAGAGAGTTAAAGGTGAAGGCGTTCAGAAGTGACAATGGCGCTGAATATGCGGGGTGCCTTGGGTGGATGAAGAGCAAGGGGATTGAGTGGCAGAAAACAACGCCACACTCCCCACAAGAGAATGGCGTTGCAGAGAGAGCGAATCGCACAATCCTTAACATGGTGCGATCCATGTTGAGCGACGCCGGCCTTACATAATGGCATTGGGCTGAGGCGGCAAGGACNTGCCACAAGAGGTGTGGAGCGGGAGGAAGCCGGCGGTGGGTCACCTCCGCACGTTTGGTTGTGTTGCACATACAATGGTGCAGGCACGTGAGGGACGGAGCAAGCTGGACCCGCGTACCCGCCGGTGTAATTTCCTTGGATATGAGAGCAGAAGCAAGGCGTACCGGCTCTTTGACCTAAGGAGGCAGCAGATTGTGCGAAGTCGCGACGTCACGTTCGACGAGAAAAGCCGTTGGACAGACAGGGAGGCAGGTCTCTCAAAAAGGGGGGAGTGGATGCCACTCCTTGAGGGGGAGACGCCGGACAACGTGAATGAGGGAGACATCCTCGCACCACCACCAACCGGAGAACATCGCCTGATGGATAGACGAGCGACAGACTTTATTCCAGCCAGTTCGGATGAGGAATCCGAAGCACCGGAGACTGACGTGGAGGTGGGGAGTCGACAGATGTCTCCAAGGTTTCAAGAGAGGGGGAGCAGGCGCTTGGATAGGATGGCGCCAAAAGGGGACAGCAACAACAACAACCGCCTCAAGAGCCCAGCACGAGTAATCCTGTGCGAAGAAGGACAAAAAGGTATGATGCGGACAAGGGCAATTGGACCGGGTTTGCACAAGCCTTCTTCGCGCAAGAGGAGCCTCAATATGTAAAGGAGGCACTGCAACGGAAGGATGGGGCTGAGTGGGAGGGAGCAATAAAATCTGAGCTTGCCTCCCACAAGGAGAACGGCACTTGGGAGCTGGTTGACCGGCCGGAGGGCAAGAAAATCATTGGCTCCAAGTGGATCTTCCGGAAGAAGTTCACAAAGGAGGGGAAGGTGGAGCGGTACAATGCGTGGCTGGTGGCGAGAGGATATGCCCAGAGAAAAGGGGAGCACTACGATGATACCTTTGCACCAGTTGCCAAGTTTGCCTCCATCCGTACTATCCTCTCGGTGGCAGCGTCNGCGACTACGAAATCCACCAAATGGACGTGAAAACAGCGTTCCTCAATGGCGACCTGGACAAGGAAGTCTACATGGAGGTGCCAGAGGGGGTGGATGCGTCGCAAGGGAAGGTGTGCCGGCTTCGCAAGGCGCTCTATGGACTGAAGTAAGGTCCGCTCATGTGGTACCTCAAGATGGATAGTTTCATGGGTAAACTTGGCTTCAAGTGCTGCGAGGCTGATCACAGCGTGTGCGTGCGTAATCAGCCAAGACTCCACCAAATTGTCGTCCTCTATGTGGATGACCTCATCTTTGTGTCTTCGGACGAGGGGGAGCTCAAGAGTTTGAAGCAACAGCTTGGCGGCCGGTTCAAGATGACAGACATGGGCGAGCTCAAGTACTACCTCGGCATCGCCATCAAGAGGGACCGCAAAGCACGCACCCTGAAGATGGGTCAAGAAAAATATGTGTAGGAGGTGCTCCACCCTACAACATGGAGGAGTGCAATCCCATCAGCACACCTATGACAACGACATGTGAGCTGAGCTCGAGCATGGGCCCGAGCACGGAGGACGAGAAGGCGGAGATGGCTGGAGTACCGTACCAGTCCGCAGTTGGCAGCATAATGCATGGCATGGTGGCGACGCAGCCTGACCTTGCCTTTGCTGAAGGACAAGTGAGCCGCTATGTTGCTGATCCGGGGCCGCTACATTGGCAAGCGGTGAAGAGAATCCTTTGCTACTTGAAGGCAACGACACATTTGCGAGTTGTGTTTGGAGGGGGAGCGCGGACTGACTCCCTCAAGTTGGTTGGCTACTCTAATGCTGACTGGGCATGTGACGTTGATGACCGCAAGTCAACATCAGGCTATGTTTTTGTGCACGGTGGTGCAGCGGTGTCTTGGGGAAGCCGGAAGCAGGACAGTGTGGCTCTATCCAGCACTGCGACGGAGTATATTGTGCTTGCGGAAGCCGCAACGGATGCATTATGGCTGCGGCGATTGCTCAAGGACATTGGGGTGACGCAAAAGAAGCCAACGGCACTCAATATTGACAACATGAGTGCCATCAGCCTGACCAGAAAACCTGTGCTACACCAGAGGACCAAGCACATAGAGATCGAGCATCACTTTGCACGAGACCTCGTTGCAAAGGGTGATGTGGTGCTTGTGCACTATGGCACAAAGCACATGCTTGCTGATGCCATGACAAAGGTGCAACCCAAGGACAGGCATGATGCTACTTATATGGAGGTTGGGCTTTCCCAAGCCTCTTGGGTTGCAGGCTGAGCATGGACAACTGCCATGGGTGACGCGCTAGGGGGAGATTGTTGGAATGATGCTCCTCACCATGGCAAGAGTGACTAAAAAAGGGAACACCAAAAAGACAAGCCTTAGTAGCTTAGTGGTTAATGGTGTCCTCCTCTAGAGACAGCGGCCCGGGTTCAAGTCGCACACGATGAATTTCTGTCCTGCCTCAAGGGAAGTGGAAAATAGATGCCAGGAAGCTAGCTTAACCTCTAGAGTTCCTATTTAAGTTTCTAGAAGGCCAGGTGACGGTCCAGGAGGGTGGCACACCTTCTAGAAGGGGTGACTTGTCCAACAAGGCATCTAGAGGTGTCTTGGTCTTCTGGAAACCTTCCCTCCTACTAGAAGCAAGCTGATGAATATAGGAAGGGGCAGAAGCTTCTAGAGGAGGGAAGGGATGCCTTCCTAGGTGGGAAAAAGGATAGCCTACCAATAGACACTCTAGAAGCCATAGAATCGGCTAGGAAGCTCCAAATCTGGCATGCTTTGGTGTTCTGGAAAGCTTAGATCAGTGGCTATAAAATGCAACTGCTTGTGAGCCTTGATCAAGTGTTCATTCCCAGTCAATTGAGGAAAAAACTGTTGCCACACTCTCTGACCAGATTTTGCCATCCTTGGAACCAGTTGCCTCCACACTTTCAGTCTCTCCAAAAACAGTTGGTGGTGTTAAAGAGCCACTGCTAGGGACCCTCCAGGGTGCACACTCACCCTCAGGCCAACATGCTTCACCTTTATCTGGCTTGCTCTACCTTTCTCTGGCTTGATCCACCCTTCTCTGGATCTCTCAACCGCTCCCTGGCTTGCTCCACCATTCTCTCCCTTGGTCCAGCGTTCTATGGATTGCTCCACCGTTCTCTGGCTTGCTCCACCATTCTCTTGCTTTCTCTACCGTTCTCTGGCTTACACCACTGTTCCTTTACATGCTCCATCGTTCTCTGGCTTGCTCCACCATGCTATGGCTTGCTTCACCGTTCTCCGGCTTGCTCCACCATTCCCTGGCATGCTCCACCTTTGTTTTCCTTGCTCAACCGTTCTCTGGCTTGCTCTAACGTTCTCTTTCTTGCTCCACCTTTCTTTTGCTTGCTCCACCGTTCTCCAGATTGCTCCACCGTCCTCCTACTCGCTCCAACGATCTCTCACTTGCTTCACAATTCTCTTGATAACTCCACCTTTCTCTGGCCTGATCCACCTTTCTCTTGCTTGCTCCACCGTTCTATTGCTTGCTCCACCGTTTTTTGGCTTGCTCCACTGTTCTCTGACTTGCTCCAACGTTCTCTTGATTTCTCCACCTTTCTCTGGCTTGCTCAAGCTTTCTCTTGCCTGCTCCAATTTTCTCTGGCTTGCTCCACCATTCTCAAGCTTGCTTCACCTTTCTCTTTCTTTCCCTGACCTTCTCTGGCTTGCTCCACCGCTCTTTGGCATTCTCCACCATCTTCTGACTTGCTCCACCTTTCTCTGGCTTGCTTCACCTTTCTCTTTCTTTCCCTGACCTTCTCTGGCTTGCTCCACCGCTCTTTGGCATTCTCCACCATCTTCTGACTTGCTCCACCTTTCTCTGGCTTGCTTCACCGTTCTATTCATTGGTCCACCGTTCTCTGGCTTGCTCCACCGTTCTGTGTCTTGCTATGCCGTTCTCTGGCTTGCTCCACTGTTCTCTTGCTTTCTTCACCAGTCTTTGACTTGCTCCACAGTTCTTTTGCTTGCTCCACCTTTCTCTGGCTTGCTCCACTGTTCTCTTGCTTTCTTCACCAGTCTTTGACTTGCTCCACAGTTCTTTTGCTTGCTCCACCTTTCTCTGGCCTATAAAACCTTTCTATGGCTTCCTCCACCGTTCTCTGGCTTGCTCCACCATTCTGTTGCTTACTCCCCCATTCTTTGGCTTGCTCCACAATGCTCTGACTTGCTCCACTGTTCTCTTCATTGCTCCAACGTTCTCTGGCTTGCTCCACCATTTTATGACTTGCTCCACCGATTTCTGGCTTGCACCACGATTCTCTGGCTTTCTCCACCGTTATCTTGCTCCACCTTTCTCTGGCTTGGTCCACCTTTCTCTGGCTTGCTCCACCTTTCTCTGGCTTGCTTCACCTTTCTCTGGCTTGCTCCAACTTTCTCTGGCTTGATCCACCATTCTCTGGCTTGCGCACCCATGCTCTGGATTGCTCCACCATTCTCTGCCTTGCTCCACCTTTCTCTGGCTTGCTCCACCTTTCTCTGGCTTGCTTCACCTTTCTCTGGCTTGCTCCAACTTTCTCTGGCTTGATCCACCATTCTCTGGCTTGCGCACCCATGCTCTGGATTGCTCCACCATTCTCAGCCTTGCTCCACCGTTCTGTGGCTTACTTCACCATTCTCTAGATTGTTCCACAGATTTCTGGCTTGCTCCTCCATTCTCTGGCATGCTCCACCATTCTATGACTTGCTCCACTGATCTCTGCCTTGTGCCACCATTCTTTGACTTGCTCCAGCATCCTCTGGCTTGCTCCACCGTTTTCTGAATTGCTCCACTGTCCTCTGGCTTGCTCCATCATTCCTTGCTTGCTCTAACGTTCTCTGGCTTGCTCCACCATTCTGTGACTTGCTCCACCGTTCTCTGACGTCCTCCACCGTTCTATTGCTTGCTCTACTGTTCTCTAGCTTGCTCTACCATTCTCTGGCTTGCTCCAACATTATGTGACTTGCTCCACCATTATTTCACTTTCTCCACCGTTCTCTGGCTTGCTCCACCGTACTCTAACGTCCTCCACCGTTCTATTGCTTGCTCTACTGTTCTTTAGCTTGCTCTACCATTCTCTGGCTTGCTCCAACATTATGTGACTTGCTCCACCATTATTTCACTTTCTCCACCGTTCTCTGGCTTGCTCCACCGTACTCTAACTTGCTCTATTATTCTATTCCTTGCTCCACCGTTCTCTGGCTTGCTCTACCATTCTATACCTTGCTCTGCCGGTCTCTGGCTTGATCCGACGTTCTCTGGCTTGCTCCACCGTACTCTAACTTGCTCTATTATTCTATTCCTTGCTCCACCGTTCTCTGGCTTGCTCTACCATTCTATACCTTGCTCTGCCGGTCTCTGGCTTGATCCGACGTTCTCTGGGTTGCTCTACCGTGCTTCGGCTTGCTCCACCATTCTGTGACTTGCTCCACCATTCTTTGGCTTACTCCACTGTTCTCTGGCTTGCTCCACTGTTCTCTGGCTTGCTCTGCCGTTCTATAGCTTGCTCCAGAATTCTCTGACTTGCTCCACAGTTCTCTGCCTTGCTTCAACATTCTCTGCCTTGCTGCACCGTGATCTGTCTTGCTCAACCCTTCTCTGGCTGTCTCCACCGCTCTTTGGCTTGTTCCACCATTCTCTGCCTTGCTGCACCGTGATCTGTCTTGCTCAACCCTTCTCTGGCTGTCTCCACCGCTCTTTGGCTTGTTCCACCATTCTCTGGCTTGCTCCACCGATCTCAGGCTTGCTCCATCGTTCTCTGGCTTGCTCCACCGTTCTCGGGCTTGCTCCACAGTTCTCTGTCTTGCTCAACTGTTCTCTGGCTTGCTCCACATTCTCTGGCTTGCTCCACCAATCTCTGGCTTACTCCACCGTTCTCAGGATTGTTCCGCCGTTCTTTGACTTGCTGCACAATACTGTGACTTGTTCCACAGTTCTCTGACTTGCTACACCTTTCTCTTGCTTGCTCAACCTTTCTCTGGCTTGGTCCACCGTTCACTGGCTTTGTCGACCGTTCTCTGGCTTGCTCCACTGTTCTCTGACTTGTTCCAACGTTCTCTTGCTTGCTCCACCTTTCTCTGGCTTGCTCAACCTCTCTCTGGCATGCTCCACCTTTCTCTTGGTTGCTCCACCAGCTTTCCCTGCCTTATTCCACCATTCTCTCACTTGCTCCACCATTCTGTGACTTGCTGCACCTTTCTCTGGCTTCCTCTACCATTCTCCGGCTTGCTCCATTGTTCTTTGGCTTGCTCCACCGCTCTCTGGCTTGCTGTACCGTTCCCTGGCTTTGTTCACTGTTCTCTGAAATGCCTAACTGAACACTGAGTTGCTCCACCATTGTTTAAGTTGTTCCACCTTTCTCCGGCATGTTCCACCTTTGTTTGACTTCCTCCACCGTTCGCTGGCTTGCTCCACCGTTTTCTTGCTTGCTCTACCGTTCTCTGGCTTGCTTCACTATTCTCTCACTTGTTCAACCATTCTCTGACTTGCTCCACTGTTCTCAGGCTTGCTCCACTGTTCCCTGGGTTGCTCCAATGTTATCTTGCTTCCTCCACCCTTCTCTGACTTGCTCCACCGTTTTCTGGCTTGCCCCACTGTTGTATGATTTTCTTAACCATTCTCTTGTTCCACCTTTCTCTGGCTTGCTTCCCCTTTCTCTGGCTTGCTTTACCTTTCTCTAGCTTGCTTCACCTTTCTCTGGCTAGCTCCACCCTTCTCTGGCTTGCTCCACCGTTCTCTAGCTTGCTCCACCGTTATCTGGCTTGCTCTGCTGTTCTTTGGCTTGCTACGCAATTCTTTGGCTTACTCTACCCTTCTCTGGCTTGTTCCACCGTTCTCTGGCTTGCTCCACTCTTCTCTGGCTTGTGCCACCGTTCTCTGGCTTGCTCCACTCTTCTCTGGCTTGTGCCACCGTTCTCTGGCTTGCTCCACTCTTCTCTGGCTTGTGCCACCGTTCTCTGGCTTGCTCCACTCTTCTCTGGCTTGTGCCACCGTTCTCTGGCTTGCTCCACTCTTCTCTGGCTTGTGCCACCGTTCTCTGGCTTGCTCCACTCTTCTCTGGCTTGTGCCACCGTTCTCTGGCTTGCTCCACTCTTCTCTGGCTTGTGCCACCGTTCTCTGGCTTGCTCCACTCTTCTCTGGCTTGTGCCACCGTTCTCTGGCTTGCTCCACTCTTCTCTGGCTTGTGCCACCGTTCTCTGGCTTGCTCCACTCTTCTCTGGCTTGTGCCACCGTTCTCTGGCTTGCTCCACTGTTCTCTGACTTGCTCCACCGTTCTATGGCTTGCTCCACCCTTCTCTGGCTTGCTCCACTGTCTCTAACTTACTCCGACGTTTTTTGGCTTGCTCCACCGTTATCTAGCTAGCTCTACTGTTATTTGACATTCTCCACAGTTCTCTTGCTTGCTCCACCATTGTCTGGCTTGCTCCACCGTTTTTAGAATTATTCCATCTTTCTTTGTCTTCCTCCACCTTTCTTTGGCTGGCTCTACCGTTCTCTAGCTTGTTCCATTGTACTCTTGCTTGCTTCACCATTATCGGGCTTGCTTTACCGTTCTCTGGCTTGCTGCACTAGTGTCTGGCTTGCTCTACTGATCTCTGGCTTGCTCCACTGTTTTCTGGCTTCCTCCACACATCTCTGGCTTGCTCCGTTGTTCTCTAGCTTGCTCCATCATTCTTTGGCTTGCTCCACAGATCTCTGGCTTGCTCCACAGTTCTCTGGCTTGCTCCACTGTTCTCTGCCTTGCCCTACCGTTCTTTGGCCTGCTCCACTGGTCTCTGGCTTGCTCAACCATTCTCTGACTTCCTGCACTGTTCTCTCACTTGCTCCACCTTTCTTTGGCTTGCTCCACCTTTCTCTGGCCTGCTCTACCGTTCTCTGGCTTGCTCTACCGTTCTCTGACTTGCTCCACCGTTCTCTGACTTGCTCCAGGTTTCTCTGGCTTGCTCCACTGTTCGCTGGCTTGCTCCACCATTCTCTGACTTCCTGCACTGTTCTCTCGCTTGCTCCACCTTTCTTTGGCTTGCTCCACCTTTCTCTGGCCTGCTCTACCGTTCTCTGGCTTGCTCTACCGTTCTCTGACTTGCTCCACCGTTCTCTGACTTGCTCCAGGTTTCTCTGGCTTGCTCCACTGTTCGCTGGCTTGCTCCACCATTCTCTGACTTCCTGCACTGTTCTCTCGCTTGCTCCACCTTTCTTTGGCTTGCTCCACCTTTCTCTGGCCTGCTCTACCGTTCTCTGGCTTGCTCTACCGTTCTCTGACTTGCTCCACCGTTCTCTGACTTGCTCCAGGTTTCTCTGGCTTGCTCCACTGTTCGCTGGCTTGCTCCACCATTCTCTGACTTCCTGCACTGTTCTCTCGCTTGCTCCACCTTTCTTTGGCTTGCTCCACCTTTCTCTGGCCTGCTCTACCGTTCTCTGGCTTGCTCTACCGTTCTCTGACTTGCTCCACCGTTCTCTGACTTGCTCCAGGTTTCTCTGGCTTGCTCCACTGTTCGCTGGCTTGCTCCACCATTCTCTGACTTCCTGCACTGTTCTCTCGCTTGCTCCACCTTTCTTTGGCTTGCTCCACCTTTCTCTGGCCTGCTCTACCGTTCTCTGGCTTGCTCTACCGTTCTCTGACTTGCTCCACCGTTCTCTGACTTGCTCCAGGTTTCTCTGGCTTGCTCCACTGTTCGCTGGCTTGCTCCACCATTCTCTGACTTCCTGCACTGTTCTCTCGCTTGCTCCACCTTTCTTTGGCTTGCTCCACCTTTCTCTGGCCTGCTCTACCGTTCTCTGGCTTGCTCTACCGTTCTCTGACTTGCTCCACCGTTCTCTGACTTGCTCCAGGTTTCTCTGGCTTGCTCCACTGTTCGCTGGCTTGCTCCACCATTCTCTGACTTCCTGCACTGTTCTCTCGCTTGCTCCACCTTTCTTTGGCTTGCTCCACCTTTCTCTGGCCTGCTCTACCGTTCTCTGGCTTGCTCTACCGTTCTCTGACTTGCTCCACCGTTCTCTGACTTGCTCCAGGTTTCTCTGGCTTGCTCCACTGTTCGCTGGCTTGCTCCACCATTCTCTGACTTCCTGCACTGTTCTCTCGCTTGCTCCACCTTTCTTTGGCTTGCTCCACCTTTCTCTGGCCTGCTCTACCGTTCTCTGGCTTGCTCTACCGTTCTCTGACTTGCTCCACCGTTCTCTGACTTGCTCCAGGTTTCTCTGGCTTGCTCCACTGTTCGCTGGCTTGCTCCACCATTCTCTGACTTCCTGCACTGTTCTCTCGCTTGCTCCACCTTTCTTTGGCTTGCTCCACCTTTCTCTGGCCTGCTCTACCGTTCTCTGGCTTGCTCTACCGTTCTCTGACTTGCTCCACCGTTCTCTGACTTGCTCCAGGTTTCTCTGGCTTGCTCCACTGTTCGCTGGCTTGCTCCACCATTCTCTGACTTCCTGCACTGTTCTCTCGCTTGCTCCACCTTTCTTTGGCTTGCTCCACCTTTCTCTGGCCTGCTCTACCGTTCTCTGGCTTGCTCTACCGTTCTCTGACTTGCTCCACCGTTCTCTGACTTGCTCCAGGTTTCTCTGGCTTGCTCCACTGTTCGCTGGCTTGCTCCACCATTCTCTGACTTCCTGCACTGTTCTCTCGCTTGCTCCACCTTTCTTTGGCTTGCTCCACCTTTCTCTGGCCTGCTCTACCGTTCTCTGGCTTGCTCTACCGTTCTCTGACTTGCTCCACCGTTCTCTGACTTGCTCCAGGTTTCTCTGGCTTGCTCCACTGTTCGCTGGCTTGCTCCACCATTCTCTGACTTCCTGCACTGTTCTCTCGCTTGCTCCACCTTTCTTTGGCTTGCTCCACCTTTCTCTGGCCTGCTCTACCGTTCTCTGGCTTGCTCTACCGTTCTCTGACTTGCTCCACCGTTCTCTGACTTGCTCCAGGTTTCTCTGGCTTGCTCCACTGTTCGCTGGCTTGCTCCACCATTCTCTGACTTCCTGCACTGTTCTCTCGCTTGCTCCACCTTTCTTTGGCTTGCTCCACCTTTCTCTGGCCTGCTCTACCGTTCTCTGGCTTGCTCTACCGTTCTCTGACTTGCTCCACCGTTCTCTGACTTGCTCCAGGTTTCTCTGGCTTGCTCCACTGTTCGCTGGCTTGCTCCACCATTCTCTGACTTCCTGCACTGTTCTCTCGCTTGCTCCACCTTTCTTTGGCTTGCTCCACCTTTCTCTGGCCTGCTCTACCGTTCTCTGGCTTGCTCTACCGTTCTCTGACTTGCTCCACCGTTCTCTGACTTGCTCCAGGTTTCTCTGGCTTGCTCCACTGTTCGCTGGCTTGCTCCACCATTCTCTGACTTCCTGCACTGTTCTCTCGCTTGCTCCACCTTTCTTTGGCTTGCTCCACCTTTCTCTGGCCTGCTCTACCGTTCTCTGGCTTGCTCTACCGTTCTCTGACTTGCTCCACCGTTCTCTGACTTGCTCCAGGTTTCTCTGGCTTGCTCCACTGTTCGCTGGCTTGCTCCACCATTCTCTGACTTCCTGCACTGTTCTCTCGCTTGCTCCACCTTTCTTTGGCTTGCTCCACCTTTCTCTGGCCTGCTCTACCGTTCTCTGGCTTGCTCTACCGTTCTCTGACTTGCTCCACCGTTCTCTGACTTGCTCCAGGTTTCTCTGGCTTGCTCCACTGTTCGCTGGCTTGCTCCACCATTCTCTGACTTCCTGCACTGTTCTCTCGCTTGCTCCACCTTTCTTTGGCTTGCTCCACCTTTCTCTGGCCTGCTCTACCGTTCTCTGGCTTGCTCTACCGTTCTCTGACTTGCTCCACCGTTCTCTGACTTGCTCCAGGTTTCTCTGGCTTGCTCCACTGTTCGCTGGCTTGCTCCACCATTCTCTGACTTCCTGCACTGTTCTCTCGCTTGCTCCACCTTTCTTTGGCTTGCTCCACCTTTCTCTGGCCTGCTCTACCGTTCTCTGGCTTGCTCTACCGTTCTCTGACTTGCTCCACCGTTCTCTGACTTGCTCCAGGTTTCTCTGGCTTGCTCCACTGTTCGCTGGCTTGCTCCACCATTCTCTGGCTTGCTCCACTGTTCTCTAGCTTGCTCCACCGTTCTCTGACTTGCTCCACCTTTCTCTGGCCTGTTTCACCTTTCTTTGGCTTCCTCCATCGTTCTCTTGCCTGCTCCACCATTCTCTGACTTGCTCCACCAATTTCTGGCTTGCACCACCGTTTTCTCGCTTTCTGCACCGTTCCCTTGCTCCACCTTCCTCTGGCTTCCTCCACCTTTTTCTGGCTTGCTGCACCATTCTCTGGCTTGCTTCACCTTTGCCTGGCTTGCTTCAACTTTCCCTGGCTTGATCCACCGTTCTCTGGCTTGCTCCATTGTTCTCTCACTTGCTCCACTGTTCTCTGATTTGCTCCAACCTTCTCTTGTTTGCACCACCTTTCTCTCGCATGCTCCACCTTTCTCTGGAATGCTCCACCTTTCTCTTGGTTGCACCACCTTTCTCTGGCGTGCTCCACGTTTCCTTGGCTTGCTACGCTGTTATTTCGCTTTCTCCACCGTTCTCTGACTTGCTCCAGGTTTCTCTGGCTTGCTCCACTGTTCTCTGGCTTGCTTCACTGTTCTCTGGCTTGCTCCACTGCTCTCTGGCTTGCTCCACGGTTCTCTTGCTTGCTTTACCGTTCTCTGGCTTGCTCCACCGTTCTGTGGCTTGCTCAACCGTTCTCTCACTTGCTCCACTGTTCTCTAAGTTGCTCCACCTTTCTCTGGTCTATTCAGCCTTTCTTTGGTTTCCTCCACAGTTATATAGCTTGCTCCACCGTTCTCTTTCTTGATCTATCGTTCTCTTGCTTGCTCCACCGTTCTCTTACTTGTTCAATCATTCTCTGACTTACTCCACCGTTCTCAGGCTTGCTCGACTGTTCTCTGGATTGCTCCAGCTTTCTCTGGCTTGCTCCACCATTCTCTGACTTGCTCCGCTGTTTTCTGGCTTGCACCACCGTTCCCTGGATTTCTATACTCTTCATTTGTTCCACCTTTCATTGGCTTGCACAACCTTTCCCTGGCTTGCTCAACCTTTCTCTGGCTTGCTTCACCTTTCACTGGCTTGCTCCACCTTTCTCTGGCCTGCTCTACCGTTCTCTGGCTTGCTCCACCGTTCTCTGGTTTGCTCCACCATTCTCTACCTTGCTCTACCACTCCCTGGCTTGCTCAACCGTTTTCTGGCGTGCTTCACCACTCTCTGGCTTGCTCCTCCATTATTTGGCTTGCTCCACCGTTGTCTTGCTTGCTCCCCTGTTATCTGGCTTGCGCCACTGTTCTCAGGGTTGCTCCACCATTCCGTGGCTTGCTCCACTGTTCNTTCTCTGGCTTGCTCCACCGTTCTCTGGCTTCCTCCATTGTTCTCTGGCTTGCTGCACCTTTCTGTGGCGTACTCCACATTTCTCTGGCTTGATCCACTTTTCTCTGGCTTGTTCCATCATTCTATGGCTTGCTCCACCTTGCTTTAGCTTGCTCAACTTTTCTCTTGCTTCCTCCTTTGTTATCTGGCTTGCTCCACCGTTCTCTGGCTTGCTACACCGTTCTCTGGCTTGCTCAACCGTTCCCTGGCTTGCTCTGCCGTTCTCTGGCGTTTTCCACTGTTCTCTGGCTTGCTCTACCGTTCTCTGGCTTGCTCTACCGTTCTCTGACTTGCTCCACCGTTTTCTCACTTGCTCCGCTATTCTTTTGCTTGCTCTACTATTCTCTGGCTTGCTCCGCCGCTCTCTGGCTTGCTCCACCGTTCTCTGGCCTGCTCCACCATTCTGAAGCTTGTTCCACCCCTCTCTGCCTTGCTCCATATTTCTTTGGCATGATCCACTGTTCTCTGGCTTGCTCCAGCGTTCTCTGGCTTGCTCCGCCTTTCTGTGGCCTGCCCCTCCATTGTCTGGCTAGCTCCACCGAGCTATTGCTTTCTCAATCGTTCTCTGCCTTGTTCCATTGTTCTCTGGCTTCCTCCGGAGCTCTCTGGCTTGCTCCACCGTTCCCTGGCCTGCTCCACCGTTCTCTGGCTTACTCCACCATTCTCTAGCCTGCTCCACCGTCCTCTGGTTTGCTCCACTGTTCTCTGACTTGCTCTACCGTTATCTGGCTTGCTCCACCTTTCTCTGGCTTGCTCCAGCGTTCTTTGGCTTGCTCCACTGTTCTCTGACTTGCTCCACCTTTCTCTGGCTTGCTCCACCTTTCTCTGGCTTGCTCCAGCGTTCTTTGGCTTGCTCCACTGTTCTCTGACTTGCTCCACCTTTCTCTGGCTTGCTCCACCTTTCTCTGGCTTGCTCCAGCGTTCTTTGGCTTGCTCCACTGTTCTCTGACTTGCTCCACCTTTCTCTGGCTTGCTCCACCTTTCTCTGGCTTGCTCCAGCGTTCTTTGGCTTGCTCCACTGTTCTCTGACTTGCTCCACCTTTCTCTGGCTTGCTCCACCTTTCTCTGGCTTGCTCCACCTTTCTCTGGCTTGCTCCACCTTTCTCTGGCTTTCTCCACCTTCCTGTGGCATGCTCCACCTTTCTCTGGCTTGATTTGCCTTTCTCTGGCTTGTTCCACCATTCTGTGGCTTGCTCCACCTTGCTTTACCTTCCTCAACCTTTCTCTTGCTTTCTCCATCGTTATCTGGCTTGCTGCAGCGTTCTCTGGCTTGCTCCACCATTCTCTTGCTTGCTCCACCATTCCCTGGCTTGCTCCACTGTTCTTTGGCTTTCTCCACCATTCTCTGGCTTGCTATACTGTTCTCTGGCTTGCTCAACCATTCCCTGACTTGCTCCACCGTTTTCTGGCTTACTCCGCTCTTCTCTTGCTTGCTCCTCCGTTCTCTAGCGTGCTCCGCCACACTCTGGCGTGCTACACCGTTATCTGGCTTGCTCCACCTCTCTCTGCCTTGCTTCACCTTTCTTTGACTTGGTCCACTGTTCTCATGCTTGCTCCACCTTTCTGTGGCCTGACCCACCGTTCTCTGGCTTGCTCCACCAATCTCTTTCTTTCTCCATTGTTTGCTGGCTTGCTCCATTGTTCTCTGGCTTGCTCCATTGTTCTGTGGCTTGCTCCAGTGTTCTCTGGCTTACTCCACCGTTCCATGGCTTGCTCCGCCATTCTCTGGCTTGCTTCACCATTCTTTGGCTTGCTCCACCGTCCTCGGACTTGCTCCAATGTTCTCTGACTTGCTCTACCGTTCTCCGGCTTGCTCCACCTTTCTCTGGCTTGCTCCATTTTTCTCTGGGCTGCCCCATCGTACTCTGGCTTGCTCCACTGTTCTCTGCCTTGCTCCACCTTTCTCTGGCTTGCTCCATTTTTCTCTGGGCTGCCCCATCGTACTCTGGCTTGCTCCACTGTTCTCTGCCTTGCTCCACCTTTCTCTGGCTTGCTCCATTTTTCTCTGGGCTGCCCCATCGTACTCTGGCTTGCTCCACTGTTCTCTGCCTTGCTCCACCTTTCTCTGGCTTGCTCCACCGTTTTCTCGCATGCTCCACCGTTCTCTGGCTTGCTCCACCTTTCTCTGGCCTGCTTCACCTTTCTTTGGCTTCCTCCATCGTTCTCTTGCCTGCTCCACCATTCTCTGACTTGCTCCACCAATTTCTGGCTTGCACCACCGTTTTCTTGCTTTCTGCACCGTTCCCTTGCTCCACCTTCCTCTGGCTTCCTCCACCTTTTTTCTGGCTTGCTGCACCATTCTCTGGCTTGCTTCACCTTTGCCTGGCTTGCTTCAACTTTCCATGGCTTGATCCACCGTTCTCTGGCTTGCTCCATTGTTCTCTCACTTGCTCCACTGTTCTCTGATTTTCTCCAACCTTCTCTTGTTTGCACCACCTTTCTCTCGCATGCTCCACCTTTCTCTGGAATGCTCCACCTTTCTCTTGGTTGCACCACCTTTCTCTGGCGTGCTCCACGTTTCCTTGGCTTGCTACACTGTTATTTCGCTTTCTCCACCATTCTCTGACTTGCTCCAGGTTTCTCTGGCTTGCTCCACTGTTCTCTGGCTTGCTTCACTGTTCTCTGGCTTGCTCCACTGCTCTCTGGCTTGCTCCACGGTTCTCTTGCTTGCTTTACCGTTCTCTGGCTTGCTCCACCGTTCTGTGGCTTGCTCAACCGTTCTCTCACTTGCTCCACTGTTCTCGGACTTGCTCACCTTTATTTGACTTACTCCACTGTTCTCTGACTTGCATAACATTTCTTTGGCTTGCTCCACCTTTCTCTGGCTTGCTCCACCTTTCTCT
>SZWC01006406.1:72845-88093 GCA_023375785.1 Penium margaritaceum
AGCGATGTGACATAGACGGCGGTGCCATATTCCAGGTTTCCTTCATCCTTTGTCACGAGGTTAATGGCGTTAGTCCTGGCCGTATTGGCAAGAACTTTGGTACGGAGAAGGTGCAAGTCCTCCTCTCTCTTGCCACGTGCAATCACCTCACCATCCCCCTCCTTCCGGATGATAGCCTCTTTCTTGTTGCAGAGTACCTCCAGCCGCTTGTCGGTAAGGCGGCTCACGGACAGCAGATTTGCCGCAAAGTTGGCCATGTAGAGCACGTCATAGATGGTGCACGGAATGACTTTCCCGTTCACCACCAACTCAATGCGAACATTGCCTTCGCCCGCGGCCAGCTCCGTTCTTCCATTGGCCACTGTCATGCGCCGCTCCGTGGTGCCGTTTGTGATGAACGCCGCCCGGTTGCAGTGTATGTGGCGGCCTGATCCAGAGTCGATCACCGTGACTTCCGGATACGTCAAGTCAGTAGATTCCCTGGCCATCATGGCTTGGGTGTCCTTCTTCCTGCCCTTCCTGGGCTGGTCCGACTTCTTGTTGGGGCAATCGCGTGCATAGTGGCCCTGTTTGCCACAACGTAGCACTCCCCCTTGATGTCACCTTTCTTAGTGCCCTGCTTGGCACCCTTCCCCTTCTTGCCTCCCGCTCCACCTTGAGGGCGGATGGCATATGCGGAACTTGATGTTGCCCCGCTCTCTCTGCCACCACGCCACATCCATTCGTTGCGGACGTACTCAGCCACCTTCAGGTACTTCAGCTCATCGGCGGACCAGCCGCCTACAACGGTGATCATGGGACTCCAACTGTCTGGAAAGGCCAGAAGGAGGATCATAGCTTGCAGCTGAGGGTCGACCTTCCATCCGGTGGCTACGCACTTGACAGTTTGGGACTCAATCTGCTGCAGGATCTCCATGATGTCGTCGCCTTCGTTGGCTCGGAGGGTGACAAGCCTCTTGAAGACGATGAGTTGGTGAGCGAGGTTGGTGGACTGGTAGATGGTGCAGAGTTTCTTCCGGGCATCTGCAGCCTCTGTGCCTCCTTGATTCAGTGTGCGCTGCGGTGGAGCTAGCGCTAACACCAACAATGCAAGTGCCTTCTTGTTACGCTTTTTGTACTTGTCCACTTCCTCCGGTGTCGCGGTATCCGGAGGCACGGTCTCTTCACCATTCACTAGCTCAAGCACGCTCTTGTCATTGAGGTAGATCTCAAACTGCCACCTCCACAAGGGGAAGCCGTTCCCATGAAAATTGGAGACGACGCCGATGCTCTCTTGCTCGGTCGTTGCCATGGCTCGCGGCGATAGCGTGAAATTAGAAAAGCTAGGGTCCTTCTAGGCACGTAGGTCCATAACCCTTTGTTGGCTCTAGTGGGTGTGGAGGCACCCTCAAGGATGCCTAGCTCTCACCGATACACGCTACCAAGGTTTGGGCAGCCAATGGACACCAATGGTGAAGAGTGTGGAACACAAGGATCACGAATGTGAGTGGACAGAACACGACGCATTCAGTGAACCGAATCAAAACACGTTTTTGTTGCTTGACACAGTGGGATTACATCAGATACGTATAACCTGTGGTCTAAGCTTTCCAATGCATCCAAGCACGCCCAAAACGGAGCAGTAGAGCCCCTGCTNCCGTTCTCTGCCTTGCTCCACTGTTCTTTGACTTGCTCCATTGTTCTCTGGCTTGCTCCACCGTTCTCTGACTTTCTCCACCGTTCTATGGATTTCTCCACCGTTCTCTGACTTGCTCCACTGTTTTCTGGGTTTGCACCACGGTTCTCTTGCTTGCTCCACCATTCTCTGCTTTGCTCCATCGTGCTCTGGCTTGCTCCACCGTTCTCTGACTTGTTCCACCTTTCTCTGGCTTGCTCCACCTTTCTCTGGCTTGCTTCACCTTTTCCTGGCTTGCTCCACCTTTCTCTCGCTTGCTCTACTGTTCTCAGGCTTGCTCCATCGTTCTCTTGCTTGCTCGACCATTTTCTGCNGTTGGCTCTAGTGGGTGTGGAGGCACCCTCAAGGATGCCTAGCTCTCACCGATACACGCTACCAAGGTTTGGGCAGCCAATGGACACCAATGGTGAAGAGTGTGGAACACAAGGATCACGAATGTGAGTGGACAGAACACGACGCATTCAGTGAACCAAATCAAAACACGTTTTTGTTGCTTGACACAGTGAGATTACATCAGATACGTATAACCTGTGGTCTAAGCTTTCCAATGCATCCAAGCACGCCCAAAACGGAACAGTAGAGCCCCTGCTACGGCCCTCGAAGTAACCCTTGGTGGAGCCGCCCACCTGGCCCTGCAGTCTAGGCAACGAGAGGCGCTTCCACGATGACACGTCGAAGTGCCTTTCCTTGCCCAAAAGTCAAGGAGAAGTTCATCCTGGTCAAGGAGGTCCTTATGATAACCTCATTTATGCCCCTGGTGCATTTGGAGGCCATTAGGGACGAACTCGGATCCCTGGCGGTAGAATATCCCGCCACCCATGGCGGGTACCAGATTCCACCCACCCAACATCCGATTTTTGGGCTAGGCTAACTTTCTGAATACTCACTCAAATCGAGCAATTCAAAGCGCGATCCTGCATGGAACAATCCAATCAATCCAAATCTAAAGTCAGATCAGGTGTTCGACTACTCCTCAGTGGTCGAACCAATGAGTACAATCAACGGCACTCATGGCAAAGGGCACACCATGTCAACAAGCTCCACCATTCTCTGGCTTCCTCCAACGTTCTCTGGCTTGTTCCATCAATCACTAACTTTCTCCAGCATTCTCTGGTTTGCTCCACCATTCTATGGCTTGTTCCATAGTTCTCTGGCTTGCTCCACCATTCTCTGGCTTGCTCCACTGTTCTCTTACGTGCTCCACCGTTCCCTGGCTTGCTTCGCCGTTCTCTGGCTTGCTCCATTGTTCTCAGACTTGCTCCACTATTCCCTAACTTGCTCCATCGTTCTCTAGATTGCTTCACCGTTCTCTGGCTTGCTCCACCATTCTTTGCCTTGCTCCACCATTCTCATGCTTTCTCCACCATTCTCTGACTTGCTCCACCTTTCTCTGGCTTGCTCCGCCTTTCTTTGGCTTGCTCCACTGTTCTCTGGCTTGCTCCACCGTTCTGTGCCTTGCTCCACCGTTCTCTGACTTACTCTACCTTTCTCTGGCTTGCTCCACCGTTCTCTGACTTGCTCCACTGTTCTCTGGCTTGCCCCACCAGTCTTTGGCTTGCTCCACCGTTTGCTGGCTTGCTATACCGTTCTCTGGCTTGCTCCACCGTTCTCTGACTTGCTCCACCTTTCTCTTGCCTTTTCCACCTTGATCTGGCCTCCTCCACCATTGTCTCGCTTGCTTGACCATTCTCTTGCTTGCTCCACCGTTCTCTGGCTTTCCCCAACGTTCTCTGACTTGCTCCACCGTTCTCTAACTTGCTCTACTGTTCTCAGGCTTGCTCCATTGTTCTCCGGCTTGCTCCACCATTCTCTTAATTGCTCCACCACTTTCTGGCTTGCACCACCGATTTCTGGCTTTCTCCACCGTTCTCTGGATTGCTCCACCTTTCTCTGGCTTTCTCCACCGTTCTCTGGCTTGCTCCACCGTTCTCTAACTTGCTCTACTGTTCTCAGGCTTGCTCCATTGTTCTCCGGCTTGCTCCACCATTCTCTTAATTGCTCCACCACTTTCTGGCTTGCACCACCGATTTCTGGCTTTCTCCACCGTTCTCTGGATTGCTCCACCTTTCTCTGGCTTTCTCCACCGTTCTCTGGCTTGCTCCACCGTTCTCTAACTTGCTCTACTGTTCTCAGGCTTGCTCCATTGTTCTCCGGCTTGCTCCACCATTCTCTTAATTGCTCCACCACTTTCTGGCTTGCACCACCGATTTCTGGCTTTCTCCACCGTTCTCTGGATTGCTCCACCTTTCTCTGGCTTTCTCCACCGTTCTCTGGCTTGCTCCACCGTTCTCTAACTTGCTCTACTGTTCTCAGGCTTGCTCCATTGTTCTCCGGCTTGCTCCACCATTCTCTTAATTGCTCCACCACTTTCTGGCTTGCACCACCGATTTCTGGCTTTCTCCACCGTTCTCTGGATTGCTCCACCTTTCTCTGGCTTTCTCCACCGTTCTCTGGCTTGCTCCACCGTTCTCTAACTTGCTCTACTGTTCTCAGGCTTGCTCCATTGTTCTCCGGCTTGCTCCACCATTCTCTTAATTGCTCCACCACTTTCTGGCTTGCACCACCGATTTCTGGCTTTCTCCACCGTTCTCTGGATTGCTCCACCTTTCTCTGGCTTTCTCCACCGTTCTCTGGCTTGCTCCACCGTTCTCTGGCTTGCTCCACCGTTCTCTGGCTTGCTCCACCGTTCTCTGGCTTTCTCCGCCATTCTTCTGACTTGCTCCACTGTTCTCTTGCTTGCTCAGCCGTTCTCTGACTAGCTCCACCGTTCTGTGGTTTTCTCCACCGTTCTCTGGCTTGCTCCACCTTTCCGAGGCCTGTTCCACCTTTCTCTGGCTTCCTCCACAATTCTCTGGCTTGTTCTACATTTCACTAGCTTGCTCCACTGTTCTCTGACTTGCTCCACCGTTCTCTGACTTGCTCCACCATTCACTAACTTGCTCCACCATTCTCAAGCTTGCTCCGCTGTTCTCTGGATTGATCCACTGTTCTCTGGCCTGCTCCAATGTTCTCTGGCTTCCTTTACCAATTTCTGGCTTGCACCACTGTTCTCTGGATTTCTCCACCGTTATCTTGCTTGCTTCACCTTTCTCTGTCTTTCTTGACCGTTCTCTGGCTTACCTTTCTTTGGCTTGCTCCACCATTCTTCGGCTTGCTCCACCGTTCTCTGCCTTGCTCCACTATTCTCTGCCTTGTTCCACAAATCTTTGGCCTGCTCCACCATTTTCTGGCCTGCTCCACCGTTCTCTAGCTTGCTCCACTGTTCTCTGCCTTGCTCAACTGTTCTCAGGCTCGCTCCACTGTTACCCGGATTACTCCACTGTTCTCTGGCTTGCTCCACCGTCTTCTAGCTTGCTTTGCTGTTCTCAAGCTTGCTCCAGCATTCTCTGACTTGCTCCACTCTTCTCTAAGTTTCTCCATCATTTTCTAGCTTGATCAACCTTTCACTGGCTTCCTCCACAGTTCTCTGTCTTACTCCACCACTCTCTTACTTGCTCCACCGTTCTCTGACTTGCTTCACCCATCTCTTGCTTACTCAACCATTCTCTGGATTGCTCCACCGTTCTCAGGCTTGCTCAACTGTTCTCTTGATTGCTCCAGCGTTCTCTGGCTTGATCCACCATTCTCTGGCTTGCTCCACCGTTCTCCAACTTGATCCACTATTCTCTGACGTTCTCCACCATTTTCTGACTTGCTCCACCCTTCTTGGGCTTGCTCCACCTTTCTCTGGCTTGCTCCACAGCTCTCTTGCTTGCTCCACCGTTGTCTGGCTCGCTCCACTATTCTCTGACAAACAACGTTCTCTTGCTTGCTTCACCTTTCTTTGTCTTGCTTTGTTTTTCTCTGCCGTGCTCCACCTTCCTCTTGCTTGTTCCACCTTTCTCTGGCTTGCTCCGCCTTTCTTTGGCTTGCTCCACCTTTCTCTGGCTTGCTCCGCCTTTCTTTGGCTTGCTCCACCTTTCTCTGGCTTGCTCCGCCTTTCTTTGGCTTGCTCCACCTTTCTCTGGCTTGCTCCGCCTTTCTTTGGCTTGCTCCACCTTTCTCTGGCTTGCTCCGCCTTTCTTTGGCTTGCTCCACCTTTCTCTGGCTTGCTCCGCCTTTCTTTGGCTTGCTCCACCTTTCTCTGGCTTGCTCCGCCTTTCTTTGGCTTGCTCCACCTTTCTCTGGCTTGCTCCGCCTTTCTTTGGCTTGCTCCACCTTTCTCTGGCTTGCTCCGCCTTTCTTTGGCTTGCTCCACCTTTCTCTGGCTTGCTCCGCCTTTCTTTGGCTTGCTCCACCTTTCTCTGGCTTGCTCCGCCTTTCTTTGGCTTGCTCCACCTTTCTCTGGCTTGCTCCGCCTTTCTTTGGCTTGCTCCACCTTTCTCTGGCTTGCTCCGCCTTTCTTTGGCTTGCTCCACCTTTCTCTGGCTTGCTCCGCCTTTCTTTGGCTTGCTCCACCTTTCTCTGGCTTGCTCCGCCTTTCTTTGGCTTGCTCCACCTTTCTCTGGCTTGCTCCGCCTTTCTTTGGCTTGCTCCACCTTTCTCTGGCTTGCTCCGCCTTTCTTTGGCTTGCTCCACCTTTCTCTGGCTTGCTCCGCCTTTCTTTGGCTTGCTCCACCTTTCTCTGGCTTGCTCCGCCTTTCTTTGGCTTGCTCCACCTTTCTCTGGCTTGCTCCGCCTTTCTTTGGCTTGCTCCACCTTTCTCTGGCTTGCTCCGCCTTTCTTTGGCTTGCTCCACCTTTCTCTGGCTTGCTCCGCCTTTCTTTGGCTTGCTCCACCTTTCTCTGGCTTGCTCCGCCTTTCTTTGGCTTGCTCCACCTTTCTCTGGCTTGCTCCGCCTTTCTTTGGCTTGCTCCACCTTTTTCTGTCCTTTTCCACCTTTCTCTGGCTTCCTCCACCGTTCTCTGGCTTGCTCAACCGTTCTCTCACTTGCTCCACCTTTCTCTGGCTTGCTCCACCGTTCTCATGATTTGATCCACCGTTCTCTTGCTTGCTCCACCGTTCTCTGGCTTTCTCGGCCGTTCTCTCCCTTGCTCCAGTTTTCTCTGGCTTGCTCCACCTTTCTCAAGCTTGCTCCACTGTTCTCTGGATTGCTCCGCTGTTCTCTGGCCTACTACACTGTTCTCTAGCTTGCTCCACTAATTTCTGGCTTGCACCATGTTCTCTGGCTTTCTCCACCGTTCTCTCACTTGCTCCACCTTTCTTTGTCTTGCTCCACCGTTCTCTGGCTTCCTCCTTTCTCTGGCTTGCTCCACTTTTCTCTGGCTTGCTCCACCATTCTCTGACTTGTTTTATTGTTCTCTGGCTTGCTTCACCATTTTGAAGCCTGCTCTACCGTTCCCTGGCATGCTCCACTGTTCTCTAGCTTGCTGCACCGTTCTCTGACTTGCTCAACTGTTCTCAGGCTTGCTCCACTTTTCCCCGGATTGCTCCTCAGTTCTCTGGCTTGCTCGACCGTTTGTTGGCTTGCCCCATCCTTCTCAGACTTGCTCCACTGTCTCTGACTTTCTCCACCTTTTTCTGGCTTGCTCCATTGTTCTCTCGCTTGCTCAACCGTTCTCTCACTTGCTCCACTGTTCTCTGGCTTGCTGCACCGTTCTCTGGCTTGCATATCCGTTCTCTGGCTTGCTCCACTGTTCTCTGGCTTGCTCTACCGTTCTATGGCTTGCTCCACTGTTCTCTGACTAGTTCCAGCGTTCAGGGGCTTGCTCCACCCTTCTCTGGCTTTTTCCACGGTTCTCTGGCTTACTCCGCCGTTCTTTCCCTTGCTTTGCTGTTCGACCCATGGACTGGCACGCATTGAGCGTGGCCGGACTTGGGATGACCAGCTATGATGGGCTGGAGGGCGCAGCGGAAGATGAGTGAGAGCAGGCAGGAGCAGCGGGCATGGCAGGTGCAAGGGGGAGAATGATGTAGATTTGCCCCTTTACATGTCCAAGTGTGGTTCCGGGAGGCGCTGACAAGCCGCCAGAGAGAGGAAATTCCTTGTCGACGGATCTGGTGACTCAATTATTCCTCGGATCCTAAAATGAAGGATTGCCCCGAAACGTTGACGGGTTGTTTAATCCGATGGAAGTTGTTTCACCGGAATCAGACTAGAAACAAGGGAGATATGGGCTTCCGAGATTGGGGTATGCGCAGCGGTTTTGGGAGCCGGCCGCGGTTCNGATCTGCCAAGGCGTCCGGTGGATGATCCTCCGGATTTCAGGAGTGCAGTTTGTTACTGAGGGACCTAGCCAAAATCCTGGCTCGGAGTCCGAAACTCAGTAGTACAGTTTCTTACTCGGGGACTTGGTCAAAAGTCCGACTAGAGGTCCGCGAACAGGTTTTGACCCACATCAATCCCCATCACCAAAGTCGATGATTAACTCATCAAAAACAGACCGCAAAGGCGGGAGGGGCACCGCCACTACGCGTAGGGACATCTGCGCCTCCGGAATGATGTTTTGATGGGTCCTTGATGTACGAGGGCCCCTTGGTGGGCGACGTAGTGCGCGCCGCCGACTGAGGGGCTGATTTGAGGTGCTGCGCTTCGGATGACGTAGCGGGAGCTACGAAGATACGAATCGCGCACGGTTTGGTGCATTGGAGAGCTCGTGACTAGCCCTAAAAATGTTGAGATCATGTCCATGTTAAAAGCCTAATGCAAAACTGCGTTATTGCCTTCACAAAAGTGACTGTCTCACAAATGCCTTCAACTCCCAGAAACATAGCGTGAGGCGACCAGAAAGCTCACGCTTAGAGTCAGAACCTGCACAAAAGCATAGCGGAGAGCAAAGTAGACTCGTCCGGCAGGTTGGAACTGCCTCCACCCGGGGCCGTTTTCTGACACCACCAATCTCTGGCTTGCTCCAGCCTTCTCCAGCTTGCTCCACCGTTCTCTGGCTTGCTCCATAGTTTTCTGGCTTGCTCCACTGTTCTCTGGCTTGGTCCACCATTCCGTGGCTTGCTCCACTGTTTTTTGGCTTGCTCCACCGTTCTCTGGCTTGCTCCACCGTTCTTGGACTTGGTCCACCGTTCTCTGAATTTCTCCACCGTTCTCTGACTTGCTCGACCCTTCTTTGGCTTGCTCCATCTTTCTCTGGCTTGCTCCAGCGCTCCCTCCCTTGCTCCAGCATTATCTGACTTGCTCCACTATTCTCTGAAAAACAACCTTCTCTTGCTTGCTTCACCTTTCTCTGGCTTGCTTTACCTTTCTCTCAAGTGCTCCACCTTCCTCTTGCTTGTTTCACCTTTCTCTGGCTTGCTCCACCTTTCCCTGGCTTACTCCACCGTTTTCTAGCTTGCTCCGCTGTTCTCCAACTTGCTCCACCTTTCTCTGGCTTACTCCACCGTTCTCTGGCTTGCACCACCATTCTCTGGCTTGTTCCACCGTTCTTTGACTTGCTCCACCGTTTGCTGGCTTGCTTTACCTTTCTCTGGCTTGCTCCATAGTTCTCTGACTTTCTCGACCTTTCTCTGGCCTATTCCACCTTTATCTGGCCTCGTCCACCATTCTCTGGCTTGCTCCACCGCTCTCGTGCTTGCTCCACCGTTCTCTGGCTTGCTCCAACTTTCTCTGATTTGCTCCACTGTTCTCAAAGTTGCTCTACCGTTCTCAGGCTTGCTCCACTTTTCTCTGGATTGCTCCACCGTTCCTTGGCTTGCTGCACAATTCTCTGACTTGCTCACCAGGTTCTGGCTTGCACCACCGATTTCTGGCTTTCTCCACCATTCTCTGGCTTGCTCCACCTTTATCTGGCTTGCTCCACCTTTCCCTAGCTTGCTCCACCAGGTGGAGCAAGCCAGAGAAAAGTGGAGCAAGCAAGAAAAAGATGGATAATCCCTGGGAAAGGTGGAGCAAGCCAGGTAAAGGTGGATCAGGCTAGAGAAAGGTGTGTCTGAGAAGTATGTAATGTTCACAAGACTGACCTCCCAGTGAAGAATATTGAGTAAATACCTCGTCGGAGCCCAACTGGACCCAACAAGAAATTAAGATCAAAAGGACCGAGAGCCGCCAAGATCACCTCCGCCCTGGATGAGAAAACGAGAGCACGACCAAGCAACGAGCAAGGACAAACCACAACACGGTCAGACCAGATCAACAGTCTCCCACGGATCTACGGTGGCAAAGCGAGTGGCTACAGATGGGTGCTTGCCGGAAGAACTGGCGGACGACGACGTGCTACCCCGGTTCCTCGCAACAGGCGGCCCGTTAAACGTTACAAGACAAGCAACGAAAAGCACGAAACCCCGTGGAGGACCGCCTACAACAAGGCAACCGCCTCGTGGAGTAGCCGAACCGCAGTGCAGCTTGCACTAGCAGCAGCAACAACAAAAGGAGCTTCGCAGTGGCGTCGACTCTTGCACCCCCCGCCATAGGACATATAGGCTAGAGAGATAAAACCATGTACTACCATCTTTGTATCTTTGTCTCTGCTAATTACTCATCAATTTCCTCTTGCATTCGCGTACCGTTCATCAATTGCTCGTCTCTGGCTGCCCCCTTTTGCGCTTTGGCACCGTTAGGAAACAATGGGGTGGGAACACTAGATATCAACTAGCAAGTGCAAAGACCTTCAACAAGTAGTGTCATAGTGTGGCAAGCGTGCACAGTGACCAACCAAAGGATGCATACATCACTGACTATGACCGAAGAAGTCCACTATGTTTGTTCAACATTGACAACTCATAACACGAGTCACAAATGGTCAGAGGGAGAGACAATGGTTTGGAAGCCCTATTTATCGATTAGAAAAGACAAACAACTTCAATACGTAGTGGCACGGTGTGGCTACTATGCACGCAAAACAACCAAAGAAGGCATGTGTCACTGACCATGACCAAAGATTTTCAATATGGGTGGTCAACGTACACCAACCATAACACGAGTCAGAAACAGTCAGAGGGGGAAACAATGATCTGGGAATATCAGTTCTAAACTAGCGAGTAGAACGACCTTCAATCAGTACTAGCATGGTGACGCTACCACGCACAACGACCGACCAAAGTAGGCATATGTACTGCTTCAAACCAAAGATATTTGATTTATGTGGTCAACGTTGACAACTCATCATACGAGTCACAAGTTGTCAGAGGGGGAAACAATGGTTTGGGGACACCAGGTATCAACTAGCAAGCACAAGGACCTTCAATATGTTGTGGCATGGTGTGGATACCATGCACGATGACCAACCAAAGCAGGCATATGTCACTGACTATGGCCAAATAATGTCACTATGTGTGGTAAACTTTGATAACTCATAACACGAGTCACAAATGGTCAGATTGGAATACAATGGTCTGTGGATACTAGTTATCGACTGGCAAGTACAAATACATTCAGTATGTAGTGGCACAGTGTGACCACAATGCAGATTGACCAACCAAATTATGCATATGTCACTGACCATGACCAATGAATTTCACTTTATGTGGTCAATGTTCACAACTCACAACAAGAATCACATATGGTCAGAGGGGGTAACAATGGTTTGGGAAGGCTAGCTATCAACTAGAAAGCACAAGGACCTTCAATACGTAGTGACACGGCGTGGTAACCATGTTCAGTGAAAAACCAAAGTAGGTATATGTCACTAACCATGACCAAAATGATTTCGCGGTGTGTGGTCAACATTGAAAACTCATAACACAAGTCACAAATCTTCAGAGGGGGAAACAATGGGTTGGGAGCACTAGTCATCAAATAGCAAGTACAAAGACCTTCAACAAGTAGTGGCACGGTGCGGCTAGCGTGCACTGCGACCAACCAAAGGATGCATACGTCAGTGACTATGACCAAAGAAGTCCACTTTGTGTGGTCAACATTGACAACTCATTACACGAATCACAAATGGTCACAGGAGGAAACAATGGTCTGGGAATATCAGTAACCAACGAGCANGTACAATGACCTTCAATCAGTAGTAGCATGGTGTGGCTACCATGCACAACGACCGACCAAAGTAGGCATATGTACTGCCTTCAACCAAATAAATCCGCTGTGTGTGGTCAACGTTGACAGCTCATAATACGAGTTACAAACAAATGGTCAGAGGGGAAACAATGGTTTCGGAACACCAGGTAGCAAGAAGCAAGCACAAGGGCCTTCAATAGGTTTTAGCACGGTGTGGATACCATGCACGATGACCAACCAAAGTAGGCATATGTCATTGACCATGACCAGAGAATGTCACTATGTGTGGTAAACATTGACACTCATAGCACGAGTCACAATTGGTCAGAGTGGAAGATAATCGTTTGTGAATCAAGTTATCAACTAGCAAGTACAAATACCTTCCACTTGTAGTGGCTCAATGTGGCTACAATGCACAGTGACCAACCAAAGTATGCATATGTCACTGACCATGACCAAAGAATTTCACTTCATGTTGTCAATATTGACAACCCACAACACAACTCACCTATAGTCAGAGGGGGTAACAATGGTTTGGGAGAACTAGCTATGAACTGGAAAGCACAAAGACCTTCAACACGTAGTGAAACGGCGTGGTAACAATGTAGGGTGACAAACCAAAGTAGGCATATGTGACTAACCATGACCAAAAGGATTTCAAAGTGTGTGGTCAACGTTGAAAACTCATATCACGATTCACAAATGGTCAGAGGGGGAAACAATGGGCTGAGAACACTAGTTCTCAACTAGCAAGTACAAATACATTCATCAAGTATTGGCACAGGGTGGCTAGTGTGCACAGTGACCAACCAAAGGATGCATACGTCACTGACTATGACCGAGAAGTCCACTATGTCTGTTCAACATTGAAAACTCATAACACGAGTCACAAATGGTCAGAGGGAGAGACAATGGTTTGGAAACCATATGAATCGACTAGAAAGGACAGACAATTTCAATACGTAGTGGCACGGTGTGGCTACTGTGCACGCCAAACAACCAAACTAGGCATATGTCACTGATTATGACCAACAATTTTCAATATGGGTGGTCAACGTACACCTACCATAACACGAGTCAGAAACAGTCAGAGGGGGAAACAGTGATCTGGGAATATCAGTTCTAAACTAGCGAGTAGAATGAAATTCAATCAGGAATAGCACGGTGAGGCTACCACGCACAACGACCGACCAGAGTGGGCATATGTACTGCTTTAAACCAAAGATTTTTGTTGTATGTGGTCAACGTAGACAACTCATCATACGAGTCACAAATGGTCCGATGGGGAAACCATGGTTTGGGGACACCAGGTATCAACTAGCAAGCACAAAGACCTTCAATATGTTGTGGCACGGTGTGGATACCGTGCACGATGACCAACCAAAGGATGCATACGTCAGTGACTATGACCAAAGAAGTCCGCTTTGTGTGGTCAACATTGACAACTCATTACACGAATCACAAATGGTCACAGGAGGAAACAATGGTCTGGGAATATCAGTAACCAACGAGCAGGTACAATGACCTTCAATCAGTAGTAGCATGGTGTGGCTACCATGCACAACGACCGACCAAAGTAGGCATATGTACTGCGTTCAACCAAATAAATCCGCTGTGTGTGGTCAACGTTGACAGCTCATAATACGAGTTACAAACAAATGGTCAGAGGGGAAACAATGGTTTCGGAACACCAGGTAGCAAGAAGCAAGCACAAGGGCCTTCAATAGGTTTTAGCACTGTGTGGATACCATGCACGATGACCAACCAAAGGATGCATACGTCAGTGACTATGACCAAAGAAGTCCACTTTGTGTGGTGAACATTGACAACTCATAACACGAGTCACAAATCGTCAGAGGGGGAAACAATGATCTGGGAATATCAGTTCCAAACTAGCGAGTAGAATGACATTCAATCAGGAATAGCACGGTGAGGCTACCACGCACAACGACCGACTAGAGTGGGCATATGTACTGCTTTAAACCAAAGATTTTTGTTGTATGTGGTCAACGTAGACAACTCATCATACGAGTCACAAATGGTCAGAGGGGGAAACAATGGGCTGAGAACACTAGTTCTCAACTAGCAAGTACAAATACATTCAATATGTAGTGGCACAGTGTGGCCACAATGCAGATTGACCAACCAAATTATGCATATGTCACTGACCATGACCAAAGAATTTCATTTCATGTGGTCAACGTCCGAAACTCACAACAAGAGTCACATATGGTCAGATGGAGTAACAATGGTTTGGGAAGGCTAGCTATCAACTAGAAAGCACAAGGATCTTCAATACGTAGTGACACGGCGTGGTAACCATGTTGAGTGACAGACCAAAGTAGGTATATGTCACTAACCATGACCAAAATTATTACGCGGTGTGTGGCCAACGTTGAAAACTCATAACACGAGTCACAAATGGTCAGAGGGGGAAACAATGGGTTGGGAGCACTAGTCATCAAATAGGAAGAACAAACACCTCCAACAAGCGGTGGCACGGTGTGGCTAGCGTACACTGTGACCAACCAAAGGATGCATACGTCACTGACTATGACCGAAGAAGTCCACTTTGTGTGGTGAACATTGACAACTCATAACACGAGTCACAAATGGTCAGAGGGAGATACAATGGTTTGGAAACTTTCTTTTTTTTTTGACTCGAAAGGACAATAAACTTCAATATGTAGTGGCACGTGTGAGGATGAGATCCGCGTGGTGCAGTCCCGACGTTTTTGTGATCGCCTCTAGTGATCCACGTCTACTGTTTTGGGCGAATCTGAGACTGAGCGTGAGCTTTCTGGTCGCCTCACGCTATGTGAGCACGAATTTAGAGACAGTAAATTTGCAAAGGGAATAACGTCATTTTGCGTTAGATTTGGAACATAGACATGATCACAAAATGTATAGGGCTAGTCATGAGCTTTCCAACGCACCAAACCGCGTGCGATTCAGCCAAGTGTAACTCAAGTTATGCTTGCCGGAGCGCAGGTCTCACCCACCACAGAAGCCTGACGCCGCCACTCGCCGTGGCGCCTTCATTCACGTGCGAAGCGCCTTTCCCAAGGCGCATGTCCCATTGCACATGGTGTATGGGTCTCCTGCACTGTTTCCACGCACTCTACCCACTTTTGGGTCGTGTTTGGTGATGGGGTGTGACGAGGTTAGAAACCTGTCCGCGGACCTGCAGTCAGAATTTTGACTAAGTCCCCGAGTACCAAAACGTACTTCTGAGTTTCGGACGTCGAGCCAGGATTTTGGCTAAGTCCCTCAGTAACAACCTGCACTGCTGGATCCGGTGGATGATCCGCCGGATCAGGTGGATCATCCACCGGACGCCTCGGCAGGTCTATCGGAGCATTTTCTCCAGATGGTGTTTTTGTTACTCGGTCCGGTCGATTATCGACCGGATTTCGAGTCGCAGCCGGCTCCCAGAGCCGCTGCGCATACCCCAACTTTGGAAAGTCATATCTCCCTCGATACTTGTCCGATTCCGGCGAAACAACTTCCACTGGATTCAGCAACTTGTCAACTTCTAGGGGCAATCCTCCATTTTAATATCCGAGCAAATGTCGAGTCGCCAGATCCGCCGGAGCGGAGTTTCCATTTTCTGGCGGCTCGTCAGCGCCTCCCGGCGCCGCACTTGGGCATGCGGACGGGCAAATTTTCAACATTCTCCCCCTTGCACCTTCCATGCCC
>SZWC01006406.1:100104-112138 GCA_023375785.1 Penium margaritaceum
TATTTTCTGACTTGCTCCACTGTTCTCTAGCTTGCTTCACCGTTCTCTGGTTTGCTCCACCATTGTCTGCCTTGCTCCACCATTCTCTGGCTTGCTCCACCATTCTCAAGCTTGCTCCACTGTTCTCTGACGTGCTTCACCTTTCTCTGGCTTGTTCTACCTTTCTTTGGCCTGCTCCATTGTCTTCTGGCCTGCTTCATCGTTCTCTGGCTTGCTCCACTGATCTTTGGCTTTCTCTACCGTTCTCTAGCTTGCTACACGGTTCTCTGTCTTGCTCCACAGTTCTCTGGCTTGCTCCACTGTTTCTGGCATGCTCCACCGTTCTCTGGCTTGCTTCACCACCCTCTACCTTGCTCCACCGTTCTCTAGCTTGCTCCACCGTTTGCGGACTTGCTCCACCGTTCTCTGACTTGCTCCACTGTTCTCTCATTTGCTCCACCTTTCTTTGGCTTGCTCCACCTTTCTCTGGCTTGCTCCACTGTTCTCTCGCTTGCTCCACCGCTCTCTAGCTCTCTCCACTGTTTTCTGACCTGCTCCGATGTTCTCTTGCGTGCTCCACCTTGCTCTGGCTTGCTAGACCTTTCTCTGGATTGCTCTACCTTCCTCTTGCTTGTTCCACCTTTCTCTGGCTTGCTCCACCTTTCGCTAGCTTGCTCCACCATTCTATGCCTTGCTTGACCATTCTCATGCTTTCTCCACCGTTCTCTGGGTTGCTCCACCGTTCTCTGGCTTGCTCCACCATTCTCTCGCTTTATCTACCATTCTCTTGCTTTCTCTACCGTTCTCTGGCTTGCTCCACCATTCTCGGACTTGCTCCACCATTTCTGACTTGCACCACCGTTCTCTGGCTTTCTTCACCGTTCTATGGCTTTTTCCACCTTTCGCTGGCTTGCTCCACCATTCTCGGACTTGCTCCACCATTTCTGACTTGCACCACCGTTCTCTGGCTTTCTTCACCGTTCTATGGCTTTTTCCACCTTTCGCTGGCTTGATCCACCTTTCTCTGGCTCGCTATGCCCTTTTCTGGCTTGCTCTACCATCCTCTGGCTTGCTCCACCTTTCTCTGGCCTGTTCCACTTTTCTCCGGCTTTCTCCACCTTTCTCTTGCTTGCTCCACCATTCACTGGCTTGCTGCATATTCTGTGGCTTGCCCCTCCGTTTTCTGACTTGCTCTACCATTCTCAAGCTTGCTCCACTGATCTCTGGATTGCTCCTCCGTTCTCTTGCTTGCTCCACCGTTCTCTGGCTTGCTCCACCAATTTTTGGCTTGCACCACCGTTCTCTGGCTTTCTTCACCATTCTCTGGCTTCCTCCACCTTTCTCTGGCTTGCTCCACCTTTCTGTGGCTTGCTGAACCGTTCTCTGAATTGCTCCAATGTTCTCTTGCTTGCTCCACCATCCTTTGGCCTTATCCACCGTTCTCTGGCCTGCTCCACCGTTTGCTAGCTTGCTCCACCGTTCTCTTACTTGCTCCACTGTTCTCGGGCTTGCTTCCCTGTTCTCTGGCCTCCTCTGCTGTTCTCTCGCTTGCTCCGCCGTTCTCTGGCTTCCTCCACCGTTCTTTGGCTTGCTCCACCGTTCTCTGGCTTGCTCCACCGATCTCTGGCTTGCTCCATTGTTCTCTGGCTTGCTCCACCGTTCTCTGGCTTGCTCCACCGATCTCTGGCTTGCTCCATTGTTCTCTGGCTTGCTCCACCGTTCTCTGGCTTGCTCCACCGATCTCTGGCTTGCTCCATTGTTCTCTGGCTTGCTCCACCGTTCTCTGGCTTGCTCCACCGATCTCTGGCTTGCTCCATTGTTCTCTGGCTTGCTCCACCGTTCTCTGGCTTGCTCCACCGATCTCTGGCTTGCTCCATTGTTCTCTGGCTTGCTCCACCGTTCTCTGGCTTGCTCCACCGATCTCTGGCTTGCTCCATTGTTCTCTGGCTTGCTCCACCGTTCTCTGGCTTGCTCCACCGATCTCTGGCTTGCTCCATTGTTCTCTGGCTTGCTCCACCGTTCTCTGGCTTGCTCCACCGATCTCTGGCTTGCTCCATTGTTCTCTGGCTTGCTCCACCGTTCTCTGGCTTGCTCCACCGATCTCTGGCTTGCTCCATTGTTCTCTGGCTTGCTCCACCGTTCTCTGGCTTGCTCCACCGATCTCTGGCTTGCTCCATTGTTCTCTGGCTTGCTCCACCGTTCTCTGGCTTGCTCCACCGATCTCTGGCTTGCTCCATTGTTCTCTGGCTTGCTCCACCGTTCTCTGGCTTGCTCCACCATTCTCTGGTTTGCTCCATCCTTCTCCAGCTTGCTCCACCGTTCTCTGGCTCGCTTTAAAGTTCTCTGGCTTGCTCCACTGTTCTCTCGCTTGCTCTACCGTTTTGTGGCTTGCTCCACTGCTCTCTGGCTTGTTCCGCCGTTCTCTTGCTTCCTCCACTATTCTCTGACGAACAACGTTCTCTTGCTTGCTTCACCTTTCTTTGTCTTGCTTTATTTTTCTCTGCCGTGCTCCACCTTCCTCTTGCTCCACCATTCCTTGGCTTGCTCCACCTTTCTCTAGCTTGCTCCACCGTTCTCTGACTTACTCCACCTTTCTCTGGCTTGCTTCACCGTTCTCTGGATTGCTCCACCGTTATCTGGCTTGCTCCACCGTCCTTTGGCTTACTCCACTGCTTGCTGGCTTGCTCTCCCTTTCTCTGGCTTGCTCCACCGTTCTCTGACTTGCTCCACCTTTCTCTGGCCTGTTCCACCGTTATCTGGCCTCCTCCACCATGTTCTGGCTTGCTCAACCATTTTCTTGCGTGCTCCGCCATTCTCTGCCTTGCTCCAACGTTTTCTGACTTGCTCCACCGTTCTCGAACTTTCTCTACCGTTCTCATGCTTGCTCCACTGTTCTCTTGTTTGCTCCACCGTTCTTTGGCTTGCTCCACCGTTCTCTGACTTGCTCCACCATTTTCTCGCTTGCACCACAAATTTCTGGCTTTCTCCACCGTTCTCTGGCTTGTTCCAACTTTCTCTGGATTTCTCCATTGTTCTCTGGATTGTTCCACCTTTCTCTTGCTTGCTCCACCTTTCTATGGCTTGCTCCACCGTTCTCTGGCTTGCTCCACATATCTCAAGCTTGCTCCTCCATTCTCTGAATTGATCCACCGTTCTCTGACTTGCTCCACCATTATCTGGCTTGCGACACAGTTCTTCTGACTCACTCCATTGTTCTCTGGCTTGCTCCTCCATTCTCTGACTTGCTCAATCGTTATGTGGCTTGTTCCACCGTTCTTTGGCTTGCTCCACCTTTTTCTGGCCTTTTCCACCTGTCTCTGGCTTCCTCCACCGTTCTCTGGCTTGCTCCACCGTTCTCTGACTTGCTCCACCTTTCTCAAGCTTGCTCCACTGTTCTCTGGATTGCTCCACTGTTCTCTGGCCTACTACACTGTTCTCTAGCTTGCTCCACTAATTTCTGGCTTGCACCACTGTTCTCTGGCTTTCTCCACCGTTCTCTCACTTGCTCCACCTTTCTCTGTCTTGCTCCACCGTTCTGTGGCTGCCTCCTTTCTCTGGCTTGCTCCACCTTTCTCTGGCTTGCTCCACCGTTCTCTGACTTGTTTTATTGTTCTCTGGCTTGCTTCACTATTTTTTAGCCTGCTCCACCTATCTCTGGCCTGCTCCACTGTTTTCTAGCTTGCTCCACCGCTCTCTGACTTGCTTGACTGTTCTCAGGCTTGCTCCACTTTTACCCGGATTGCTCCTCAGTTCTCTGGCTTGCTTCATCGTTCGTTGGCTTGCTCCATCCTTCTCAGACTTGCTCCACTGTCTCTGACTTGCTCCACCTTTTTCTGGCTTGCTCCATTGTTCTCTTGCTTGCTCAACCGTTCTCTGGCTTGCTCCATTGTTCTTTAGCTTGCTCAACCGTTCTCCGGCTTCCTCTGCCGTTCTCTGGCTTGCACAACCGTTCTCTGGCTTGCTCCACTGTTCTCTGGCTTGCTCNCCCGGATTGCTCCTCAGTTCTCTGGCTTGCTTCATCGTTCGTTGGCTTGCTCCATCCTTCTCAGACTTGCTCCACTGTCTCTGACTTGCTCCACCTTTTTCTGGCTTGCTCCATTGTTCTCTTGCTTGCTCAACCGTTCTCTGGCTTGCTCCATTGTTCTTTAGCTTGCTCAACCGTTCTCCGGCTTCCTCTGCCGTTCTCTGGCTTGCACAACCGTTCTCTGGCTTGCTCCACTGTTCTCTGGCTTGCTCTACCGTTCTGTGGCTTGCTCAACCGTTCTCTGACTAGCTCCACTATTCAGTGGCGTGCTCCACCCTTTTCGGGCTTTCTCCACTGGTCTCTGGCTTACTCTGCCGTTCTTGCGCTTTCTCCGCTGTTCAACCCGTGGATCGGCACGCATTGAGCGTAGCCGGACTTGGGATGACCAGCTATGATGGGCTGGAGGGCGCAGCAGAAGATGAGTGAGAGCAGGCAGGAGCAGCGGGCATGGCAGGTGCAAGGGGGAGAATGTTGTAGATTTTCCCCTTTTGCATGCCCAAGTGCGGCGCTGGGAGGTGCCGACAAGCCGCCAGAGAGAGGAAATTCCTCGTTGACAGATCTGGCGACTCAACAATTGCTTAGATCCTGAAATGAAGGATTGCCCCTAGTTGCTTAATCCGGTGGAAGTTGTTTCACCGGAATCGGACTAGAAACGAGGGAGATATGGGCTTCCAAAGTTGGGGTGTGCGCGGCGGTTCTGGGAGCCGGCCGCGGTTAAATTTCCGGTGAATAATTGACCAGAACGAGTAACAAAATGCCATCTGGGGATTTCGCTCCGGAAGATCTGCCAAGGCGTCCGGTGGATGATCCTCCGGATTTCAGGAGTGCAGTTTGTTACTGAGGGACCTAGCCAAAATCCTGGCTCGGAGTCCGAAACTCAGTAGTACAGTTTCTTACTCGGGGACATGGTCAAAATTCCGACTGGAGGTCCGCGAACAGGTTTCGACCCACATTAATCCCCATCATCAAATTCGATGATAAACTCAACGAAACAGACCCCAAAGGCGCGAGGGGCGCCGCCACTACGTGTAGGGATATCTGCGTCTCCGGAATGGCGTTTTGATGGGTCCTTGATGTGTGAGGGCCCCTCGATGGGCGACGTAGTGCGCGCCGCCGAATGAGCGGCTGATTTGGGGTGTTGCGCTTTGGATGACGTAGCAGGAGCTATGGACATACAAATCGCGCACGGTTTGGTGCATTGGAGAGCTCATGACTAGCCCTAAAAATGTTGAGATCATGTGCATGTTCAAAAACAAATGCAAATTTGCGTTATTCCCTTCACATAAGTGACTGTCTCACAAATGCCTTCAACTCCCAGAAACATAGCGTGAGGCAACCAGAAAGCTCACGCTTAGACTCAGAACCTGCACAAAAGCATAGCCGAGAGCAAAGTAGACACGTCCGGCAGGTTGGAACTGCCTCCACCCGGGGGCCGTTTTCTGACACCACGAATCTCTGGCTTGCTCCAGCCTTCTCCACCTTGCTCGACCATTCTCTGGCTTGCTCCACAGTTCTCTGGCTTGCTCCACTGTTCTCTGGCTTGGTCCACCATTACGTGGCTTGCTCCACTGTTTTCTGGCTTGCTCCACCGTTCTCTGGCTTGCTCCACTGTTCTCGGACTTGGTCCACCGTTCTCTGAATTTCTCCACCGTTCTCTGACTTGCTCCACCCTTCTTGGCTTGCTCCACCTTTCTCTGGCTTGCTCCTCCGCTCTCTCGCTTGCTCCACCATTCTCTGAATTGCTCCAGTATTCTCTGACAAACAATGTTCTCTTGCTTGCTTCACCTTTCTCTGGCTTGCTCCACCTTTCCCTGGCTTGCTCCACTGTTCTCTAGCTTGCTCCACTGTTCTCCCACTTGCTCCACCTTTCTCTGGCTTGCTCCACTGTTCTATGGCTTGCTCCACCGTTCTCTGGATTGCTCCGCCGTTATTTGTCTTGCTCCACCGTTTGCTGGCTTGCTCTACCATTCTCTGGCTTGATCAATCGTTCTCTGACTTGCTTGACCTTTCTCTGGCCTGTTCCAGCTTTATCTGGCTTCGTCCACCATTCTCTGGCTTGCTCCACCGTTCTCTTGCTTGCTCCACCGTTCTCTTGCTTGCTCCACCGTTCTCTGGCTTGATCCAACTTTCTCTGATTTGCTCCACCGTTCTCAAACTTGCTCTACCGTTCTCAGGCTTGCTCCTCTTTTCTCTGGATTGCTCCACCATTCTCTGGCTTGCTGCACCATTCTCTGACTTGCTCCACCGTTCTCAAACTTGCTCTACCGTTCTCAGGCTTGCTCCTCTTTTCTCTGGATTGCTCCACCATTCTCTGGCTTGCTGCACCATTCTCTGACTTGCTCACCACGTTCTGGCTTGCACCACCGATTTCTGGCTTTCTCCACCATTCTCTGGCTTGCTCCACCTTTCTGTGGCTTGCTCCACCTTTCCCTAGCTTGATCCACCAGGTGGAGCAAGCCAGGGAAAAGTGGAGCAAGCAAGAAAATGATGGATCGTCCCTGAGAAAGGTGGAGCAAGCCAGGGAAAGGTGGAGCAGACTAGAGAAAGGCGTGTCAGAGAAAGATATAATATTCACAAGACTGACCTCTCTGTGAAGAATATTGGGGAACTACCCCCTCGGAGCCCAACTGGACCCAACAATAAGTTAAGATGAAAAGGACTGAGAGCCGCCAAGATCACCTCCATCGTGGAAGAGAAAACGAGAGCACGACCAAGCAACGAGCAAGGACAAACCACAACACGATCAGACCAGATNTACAAGACAAGAAACCAAAAGCAGGAAACCCCGTGGAGGTCCCCCTACAATGAGGCAACCGCCTCGTGGAGTACCCCAACCGCAGTGCAGCTTGCACTAGCAGCAGCAACAACAGAAGGAGCTTCGCAGTGGCGTCGACTCTTGCACCGCCCGCCATAGGACAAATAGGCTAGAGAGATGAGACCATGTACTACCATCTTTGTATATTTGTCTCTGCTAATTACTCATCAATTTCCTCTTGCATTCGCGTACCGTTCATCAATTGCTCGTCTCTGGCTGCCCTCTTTTTGCGCTTTGGCACTGTTCATCCATTGTGATCAGGTGGAGCAAGCCAGGGAAAGGTGGAGCAAACCAGAGAACGGTGGATCAAGTTGGAAAAAAGTGGAGCAAGCCAGAGAATGGTTGAGCAAGCCAGAGAGCGGTGGAGCAAGCCAGAGAACAGTGGAGCAAGTCAGAGAACAGTGGAGCAAGCCAGAGAAAGGTGGAGCAAGCCAGCGAAAGGTGGAGCAGGCCAGAGAAAGGTAGAACAGGCCAGAGAAAGGTGGAACAAGCGAGAGTACGGTGGATCAAGCCAGAGAAAGGTGGACCAAGCCAAAGAAAGGTGGCGTAAATCAGAGAACGGTGGAGCAGGCGAGAGAAATGTGGACTAGCCTAGAGAAAGATGGAGCAAGCCAGAGAACGGTGGATCAAGCCAGAGAAAGGTGGACCAAGCCAAAGAAAGGTGGCGTAAATCAGAGAACGGTGGAGCAGGCGAGAGAAATGTGGACTAGCCTAGAGAAAGATGGAGCAAGCAAGAGAATTGGTGGAGCAAGCTAGAGATTGGTGGAGCAAGCCAGAGAACGGTGGAGCAAGCCAGAGAATGGTGGAGCAGGCCGAAGAAAGGTGGAGCAGGCCAGAGAAAGCTGGAGCAGGCCAGAGAAAGCTGAATGAGGCAAGAGAAAGGTAGAGAAAGCCAGAAAAAGTTAGATCTAGCCAAAGAATGGTGGAGCAAGCCAGACAACGGTAGAACAAGCCAAAAAACGGTGGAGCAAGCCAGATAACAGTGCAGCAAGCCATAGGTTGGTGGAGCAAGCCAGAGAAGTGTGGAGCAAGCCAGAGAACAGTGGAGCAAGCCAAAGAATAGTAGAGCAAGCAAGAGAATGCTGGAGCAAGCAAGAGAACGGTGGAGCAAGTCATAGAACAGTGAAGCAAGCCAGAGGAGGGTGGAGCAAACCAGAGAACGGTGGAGCAAGCAAGAGAACAGTGTTTCAGTATATTGTTAGTGTCGTACAAATGGCGAGATACAATCTCGTGTGGCTGTACTGCTTTTGTAACCAAAGGGTGCCACTCGGAGGTCATCAATGGAGACCAACGACATTGTGATGACAGGTCTGAGCTTGATGCACAATGATTGGAACTGAAGGCAGGCTTGAGTGAAGGGGAAAAGCTGAACTGGTAGACACATGCAGTGATGGTGGCGGCAGTGCCAAGGCGTGGGCCGCGGGGCCACATCGACAAGGCATGGGCCGGCAGGAACCAATGGCTACAGCGACAAGGCACGGGCCGACAGGAAGCCGAAACGTTGAGGAGAACTGCAGTGATGATACGCGGGCTCAGATGAGACACATGGGAGTGATGAAGCTGCAGCGTCATGGTGCAGGCACGAGGGCCAGCTGGTATTGCTTGCCGCAACACATGAGCGCGGGCTGACAGACCAGCTGAGCCTGAGTGTCTCAGCATATATGAGCGGACATGAATGTTGGAGATGAAGATTATGATCAAGATAATGATCAGCGGGAAAGAGTANGGGGGGGGGGGGGGGAGCGGTTCCACGTGAGGAATTGGAGGCCCGTGTTGAGCATTTGTCCCAACGGGCACGGTCGTGGTGCAAGGGAACCACCAGGGTTGTCATTTTTTTTCTTGTGAGGACCGCGCCACATGTCAGCAAAGGGGGTGTTTATGCCACCGTCCCTTTTGGTGAGAGGCAGGAGTTCTGGTTGATCCGTTGAGCACGCGGGTACGTGGTGGTCCATTATTGTCCGAAAGCCGCCAATTATTTTATGGTAACTGGTGATTAGGTGAAACTTGCGCGGTTTGCCAGGTATTTGTTGCACGAACCATTGGCTCGGAGCGAGCGGTGAGTTGTCCTGGAGTTGCCCTATATCTATGTTGACTTTGGGAAGTCGAAGTCGATGGCCAAGTCGGAAGTCGAAAGGCGGAAGTTGGCTCCTGATGAGCCAAGTCGGAAGTCGGTTTTCCTCCAACTGGTTAGGAAGCTCATTATGGTGTGCCAAGTACTGCGTCTCAAGTACACTATAGTAAGAAACATTNGGAAGCCATTTGTACACAAAATGTAGCTGCATTAGGTGTTTATGCATATCCCAAGTTTGAATGTTCATAACTTCCTCCAAACTTAACGGAATTTAGTGATTCATATTTCCTTGGAACCAGCAACTCATGAAATATGTTCCACTAGAAATATCTAAGTCGACCTTAAGTCGACTTTGACCGACTCTCCGACTTAGAATTTTACCCCAAAAGTCGGAAGTCAAAGTCAACATGGCCCTATATTCATTTTGTGCCGTGGTGGATGTACTCAACGCTGCTCACAGGTACCGATGGAGTAGAACCCGGATCTTGTATTGCGGGCACTGGGGCTTGAGGCACGCATGTAGGGGAAAGGTTGAGCTATGTGCGGTCAAGGGACTGGTGAGGAAGAGGATTTTTGGTGCTTGCGTGGAGTCGTTGGGGAGCGGCCGCAGTTGTGAGGGTGCAGTACCAAGAAGGGGACCAGATAGGAGGCGGTTGGAGGCTGCTGATGATGTCCTTGCTGTATCTTGAGAGAGACAGACAGAGAAAGTTTTTGGGATGACGTCCGTAAGGGGGTGAGGTTGCATGGCGTTGGGCTGATGGGAAAAAGGGGATGGTTCGACATGGTGTGCCGCCAGGTGAGAGCTCATTTGGAAGTGCCAGCTGTTCTTGGGTCTGATTATAATGGAAACAGGGATGAAAGATGGCGTTGATACAGGGAGTGAGACGTGGATGAAATGGTCACCTTGTTGGATAATGGCAGCGTGGGGGTTGGTACTTGTGCAACTTGCCTTCTTTGATGATTTTTGTTGGCGGAGGCGTAGTGGCGGGCAAAGGGAAAGACAGTGCTGTCATGTTGTAGAGGAAAATACGTGAAGTTTACGGGTTTATGTGCTTCAGTTTGTATGGGTTGATGTCGTTGCCTTGAGCCGGGTGGATAGAGAGAGGAGAGGTTGTTCTTGCGTAGAAGTGAGGTGGTTGGTCCTTGAAATTTTTAGGTTGATGTCAGAAGTTTGAAAGGCGTTGCAAGCATGTTGGGTTGATGAGGATGAAGCTGCTGCTGGCATGGTTGTGAGTGCACACTGAGATGCAGGGAGTGGAAGGGCTGCACCATGAAGGAAAGTTAGGTGATGGTTTCCATTTCTGTTGAGGTTGCTGACAGGGTTGGTGCTGGGAGCGACCTGAAACAGGAGGGAGTGGCGCTGCTCTTCTGATTAGATGGATTTGATGGGGGAGAAGGTGTGACCTGATGGTGATGCCGTAGCTGATCGAAGGGAGACGCCTGAGAGAACAGCTGGTACTGCTGCACTGCTGAAGAGGGATTGCCGCCATGATATGTGTTTGAAGCTTGTGTCAGTTTTGCAGCTGCGCATTGTTGTTGCTGTTGCTAGAGTATACGCATAAGTGGTCAAGGGGACAGCCAGAGCTGTCGCACCACTTGATGAGCGGAGTATGTAGCTGGTGCTGTTGTTTACTTAAGGTATTGAAGCAGCCGGGGAGAGCAAAGCCATAGAGGGGACAGTGGAGACTGCCACACCGCAAGAAGATGAGTTCTGTTGACAAGCGTCGGGCTGACCATAGAAGGAAAGGAGGAGTAGACCCACGGGTCTAGATGGGCATCGTGACAAATTTGAGAACACGTTTTACAGTTGGACAAGTGGTGATGCTGCTGTAGTTGTGGTTCATAGGCACATAACAGGAGGTGGCACGGTGTGGATACCATGGTTTGGTAACACCAGGTATCAACAAGCAAGCACAAGGGCCTTCAATAGGTTGTGGCACTGTGTGGATACCATGCACGATGACCAACCAAAGTACGCATATGTCACTGACCATGACCAAGAATGTCACTGTGTGGTAAACATTGACAACTCATAACATGAGTCACAATTGGTCAGAGTGGAAAAAAATGGTTTGTGAAAACTAGCTATCATCTAGCAAGTACAAATACCTTCCACATGTAGTGGCACAGTGTGGCTACAATGCACAGTGACCAACCAAAGTATGCATATGTCACTGACCATGACCAAAGAATTTCACTTCATGTCATCAATGTTGACAGCTCACAACACGAGTCACATATAGTCAGAGGGGGTAACAATGGTTTGGGAAGATTAGCTATGAACTGGAAAGAACAAAGACCTTCAACATGTAGTGAAACGGCGTTGTAACCATGTAGAGTGACAAACCAAAGTAGGCATATGTTACTAACCATGACCAAAAGGATTTCACAGTGTGTAGTCAACGTTGAAAACACATATCATGATTCACAAATGGTCAATGGGCTGGGAACACTATTTCTCAACTAGCAAGTACAAAGACCTTCGTCAAGCAGTGGCAGAGTGTGGCTAGCCTGCACAGTGACCAACCAAAGGATGCATACATCACTGACTATGACCAAAGAAGTCCACTATGTCTGTTCAACATTGGCAACTCATAACACAGGTCACAAATGGTCAAAGGGAGAGACAATGGTTTGGAAACCCTATTTATTACCTTGAAAGGACAAACAACTTCAATACGTAGTGGCACGGTGTTCGACTACTCCTCAGTGGTCGAACCAAGGACTACAATCAACAGCAGTCATGGAAAAGGGGACACCATGTGAACAAGCTCCTCCGTTCTGTGGCTTCCTCCAACGTTCTCTGGCTTGTTCCATCAATCTCTGGCTTGCTCCAGCGTTCTTTGGCTTGCTCCTCCATTCTCTGGCTTGTTCCATAGCTCTCTGGCTTGCTCCACTATTCTCTGACGTGCTCCACCGTTCTCTGGCTTGCTTCACCATTCTCTGCCTTGCTCCATTGTTCTCAGACTTGCTCCACTGTTCCCTGACTTGCTCCATCGTTCTGTAGCTTGCTTCATTGTTCTCTGGCTTGTTCCACCATTCTTTGCCTTGCTCCACCATTCTCAGGCTTTCTCCACCGTTCTCTGACTTGCTCCAGCTTTCTCTGGCGTGCTCCACCTTTCTTTGGCTTGCTCCACTGTTCTCT
>SZWC01006406.1:125202-140887 GCA_023375785.1 Penium margaritaceum
GTCTCTGGCTGCCCCCTTTTGCGCTTTGGCACCGTTCATCCATTGTGATCAGGTGGAGCAAGCCAGGGAAAGGTGGAGCAAACCAGAGAACGGTGGATCAAGTTAGAAAAAAGTGGAGCAATCCAGAGAACGGTTGAGCAAGCCACAGAGCGGTGGAGCAAGCCAGAGAACAGTGGAGCAAGTCAGAGAATAGTGGAGCAAGCCAGAGAGTGGTGGAGCAAGCCAGCAAAAAGTGGAGCAGGCCAGATAAAGGTAGAGCAGGCCAGAGAAAGGTAGAACAAGTGAGAGTACGGTGAAGCAAGCCAGAGAAAGGTGGACCAAGCAAAAGAAAGGTGGAGTAAATCAGAAAACGGTGGAGCATGCGAGAGAAATGTGGACTAGCCCAAAGAAAGATGGAGCAAGCCACAGAATTGGTGGAGCAAGCTAGAGAATGGTGGAGCAAGCCAGAGAACGGTGGAGCAAGCCAGAGAATGGTGGAGNCTCCACCATTCTCTGGCTTGCTCCACCGTTCTCTTGCTTGCTCCACCCGTCTCTGGCTTGCTCCAACTTTCTCTGATTTGCTCCACCATTCTCAAACTTGCTCTACCATTCTCAGGCTTGCTCCAATTTCTCTGGATTGCTCCACCGTTCTCTGGCTTGCTGCACCACTCTCTGACTTGCTCACCACTTTCTGGCTTGCACCACCGATTTCTGGCTTTCTCCACCATTCTCTGGCTTGCTCAACCTTTCTCTGGCTTGCTCAACCTTTCCCTAGCTTGATCCACCAGGTGGAGCAAGCCAGGGAAAAGTGGAGCAAGCCAGAGAATGGTGGAGCAGGCCGAAGAAAGGTGGAGCACGCCAGAGAAAGGTGGAGCAAGCCAGAGAAAGGTGAAAGAGGCAAGAGAAAGGTAGAGCAAGCCAGAGATAGTTAGATCTAGCAAAAGAATGGTGGCGCAAGCCAGACAACGGTAGAACAAGCCAAAAAACGGTGGAGCAAGCCAGAGAACAGTGCAGCAAGCCATAGGTTGGTGGAGCAAGCCAGAGAAGTGTGGAGCAAGCCAGAGAACGGTGGAGCAAACCAATGAACAGTAGAGCAAGCCAGAGAATGGTGAAGCAAGCAAGAGAACGGTGGAGCAAGTCATAGAACAGTGAAGCAAGCCAGAGGAAGGTGGAGCAAACCAGAGAACGGTGGAGCAAGCCAGAGAATGGTGAAGCAAGCAAGAGAACGGTGGAGCAAGTCATAGAACAGTGAAGCAAGCCAGAGGAAGGTGGAGCAAACCAGAGAACGGTGGAGCAAGCAAGAGAACAGTGTTTCAGTAGGTTGATAGTGTCGTACACCTGGCGAGATACAGTCGCGTGTGGCTGTACTGCCTTTGTAACCAAAGAGTGCTGCTCGGAGGTCATGAATGAAGACCAACGACATTGTGATGACAGATCTGAGCATGATGCACAATGATTGGAACTGAAGGCAAGCTTGAGTGAAGTGGAAGAGCTGAACTGGTAGACACATGCAGTGATGGTGGCGGCAGTGCCAAGGCGTGGGCCGCGGGGCCACAGCGACAAGGCACGGGCCGGCAGGAACCAAGGGCTACAGCGACGAGGCACGGGCCGACAGGAAGCCAAAACGTTGAGGAGAACTGCAGTTATGATACGCGGGCTGAGATGAGGCATATGGGAGTGATGAAGCTGCAGCGTCATGGTGCAGGCACGAGGGCCAGCTGGTATTGCTTGCCGCAGCACATGAGCGCGGGCTGACAGAACAGCTGAGCCTGAGTGCCTCAGCATACATGAGCGGACATGAATGTTGGAGATGAAGATTATGGTCAGGATAATGATCAGCGGGAAAGAGTAGTGGTGGGCCATGAGGCGGAGCCGAGTGGGGGCAGGGCAAGAGCCCGGGCTGAAAAGAGGAAACAACTGATTTTAGGCAAATGACCACAAAGGGTGAGTACAATGTCAGCAGAGAGTTTCCAAAGTGCTCTAGCTAGACCTAGCCTAGATCCACCAACTATTGTGGGCGATACAAGAGGTAGCCTTGAAGGCGCGCAGTTGCTTGGGTTGCGTGTGTGGAGGGGGAGCAGTTCCATGTGAGGAATTGGAGGCCCTTGTTGAGCAGTTATCCCAAAGGGCACGGTCGTGGTTCAAGGGAACCACCAGGGTTGTCTTTTTTTTTTGTTGTGAGGACCGCGCCGCATGTCAGCAAAGGGGGTGTTTATGCCACCGTCCCTGTTGGTGAGAGGCGGGAGTTCTGGTTGATCCGTTGAGCACGCGGGTACGTGGTGGTCCGTTATTGTCCAAGAGCCGCCAATTATTTTATGGTAACGGGTGATTAGGTGAAACTTGCGCGCTTGGCCAGGTATTTGTTGCATGAACCATTGGGTCGGAGCGAGCGGTGAGTTGTCCTGGACTTGCCCTATATTTATTTTGTGCCGTGGTGGATGTAGTCAACGCTGCTCACAGGTACCAATGGAGTAGAACCCGGATCTTTTATTGCGGGCACTGGACTGTTTTCTGACAGCCGCCTACAGTGCCACAAAGGCATAGAAGATGATAAGATTGAACCATGGAGGTGATGCGGGCCCATTCTGATACACGTGCCTGGAGGTTTCTTTTGCTGTCATTTTGCTTTTGTGACATTCCCATGCTCGTGGATGGTATCCTTCTCGCTGAGCCACCTGTAAGAGCGTGAGGCACACATGTAGGAGAATGGTTGAGCTATGTGCGGTCAAGGGACTGGTGAGGAAGAGGAGTTTTGGTGCTTGCGTGGAGTCGTTGGGGAGCTGACGCAGTTGTGAGGGTGCAGTACCAAGAAGAGGACCAGACAGGAGGCGGTTGGAGGCTGCTTGGATGTCCTTGCTGTATCTTGAGAGAGACAGACAGAGGAAGTTGTTGGGATGACGTCTGTAAGGGGGTGAGGTTGCATGGTGTTGGGATGATGGGAAAAAGGTGATGGTTTCCATTGCTGTTGAGGCTGCTGACAGGGTTGGTGCTGGGAGCAACCTGAAACAGGAGGGAGTGGCGCTGCTCTTCTGATAAGATGGATTTGATGGGGGAGAAGGTGTGACCTGATGGTGATGCCGTATCTGATCGAAGGGAGTCGCGTGAGAGAACAGCTGGTACTGCTGCGCTGCTAAAGAGGGATTGCCGCCATGATATGTGTTTGAAGCTTGTGTCAATTTTGCATCTGCACATTGTTGTTGCTGTTGCTAGAGTATATGCATATGTGGTCAAGGGGACAGCCAGAGCTGTCGCACCACTTGATGAGCGGAGTATGTAGCTGGTGCTGTCGTTTACTTAAGGTATTGAAGCAGCCAGGGAGAGCAAAGCCATAGAGGGGACAGTGGAGACTTCCACGCTGCAAGAAGGAGAGTTCTGTTGACAAGCGTCGGGCTGACGATAGAAGGAAAGGAGGAGTAAACCCACAGGTCTAGATGGGCATCGTGACAAAATTGAGAACACTTTTTACAGTTGGACAAGTGGTGATGCTGCTGCAGTTTTGGTTCAGAGGCACAAAACAGGAGGTGGCACGGTGTGGATACCATGGTCTGGTAACACCAGGTATCGACAAGCAAGCACACAGGCCTTAATTAGGTCGTGGCACGATGTGGATACCATGCACGATGACCAACCAAAGTACGCATATGTCCCTGACCATGACCAAAGAATGTCACTATGTGTGGTAAACATTGACAACTCATAACACGAGTCCGAATTGGTCAGAGTGGAAGATAATGGTTTGTGAAAACTAGCTATCAACTAGCAAGTACAAATACCTTCCACATGTAGTGGCACAGTGTGGCTACAATGCACAGTGACCAACCAAAGCATGCATATGTCACTGACCATGACCAAAGAATTTCACTTCATGTNTCATATAGTCAGAGGGGGTAGCAATGGTTTGGGAAGGCTAGCTATGAACTGGAAAGCACAAAGACCTTCAACACGTAGTGAAGTTGTGGTAGCTATGTACAGTGACAAACCAAAGTAGGCATATGTCACTAACCATGACCAAAAGCATTTCACAGTGTACGGTCAACGTTGAAAACTCATATCATGATTCACAAATTGTCAGAGGGGGAAACAATGGGATGGGAACACTAGTTATCAACTCGCAAGTACAAATACCTTCAACAAGTAGTGGCACAGTGTGGCTAGCGTACACAGTGACCAACCAAAGGATGCATACGTCACTGACTATGACCGAAGAAGTCCACCATGTCTGTTCAACATTGACAACTCATAACACGAGTAAAAAATGGTCAGAGGGAGAGACAGTGGTTTGGAAACCCTATTTATCGACCAGAAAGGACAAAAAACTTCAATACGTAGTGGCACGGTGTGGCTACTATGCATGCCAAACAACCAAACTAGGCATATGTCCCTGACCATGACCAAAGATTTTCAATATGGGTGGTGAACATTCACCAACCATAACAAGAGTCAGAAAGGGTGAGAGGGGGAAACAATGGGATGGGAACACTAGTTATCAACTCGCAAGTACAAATACCTTCAACAAGTAGTGGCACGGTGTGGATACCATGCACGATGACCAACCAAAGTAGGCATATGTCACTGACTATGACCAAATAATGTCACTATGTGTGGTGAACTTTGAAAACTCATAACACGAGTCACAAATGATCAGAGTAGAAGACAAGGGTCTGTGGATACTAGTTATCGACTGGCAAGTACAATTACATTCAATATGTAGTGGCACAGTGTGGCCATAATGCAGATTCACCAACCAAATGATGCATATGTCACTGATCATGACCAATGAATTTCACTTCATATGGTCAATGTTCACAACCCACAACACGAGTCACATATGGTCAGAGGGGGTAACAATGGTTTTGGAAGGATAGCTATCAACTCGAAAGCACAATGACCTTCAATACGTAGTGACACGGCGTGGTAACCATGACCAAAATAAACCAAAGTAGGCATATGTCACTAACCATGACCAAAATTATTTCGCAGTGTGTGGTCAACGTTGAAAACTCATAACACGAGTCACAAATGGTTAGAGGGGAAAACCATGGGTTTGGGGGCACTAGTCATCAAATAGCAAGTACAAAGACCTTCAACAAGTAGTGGCACGGTGTGGCTAGCGTGCACAGTGAGCAACCAAATGATGCATACGTCACTGACTACGATTGAAGAAGTCCCCTTTGTGTGGTCAACATTGACAACTCATACACGAGTCAGAAATGGTCAAAGGGGGATACAATGGTTTGGAAACCTTTTTTAAAACTAGAAAGGACAAAAACCCTCAATAAGTAGTGGCATGGTGTGGCTACTCTGAATGCAAAACAACGAAACTAGGGATATGTCACTGACCATGACCAAAGATTTTCAATATGGGTGGTGAACATTCACCAACCAGAACAAGAGTCAGAAAAGGTGAGAGGGGGAAACAATGGTCTGGGAATATCAGCTCTAAACTAGCGAGTAGAACGACCTTCAATCAGTAGTAGGCAGGTGAGGCTACCATGCACAACGACCGACCAGAGTAGGCATATGTACTGCCTTCAACCAAATAAATCCGCTGTGTGTGGTCAACGTTGAACACTCCTAACACGAGTCACAAATGGTTAGAGGGGAAAACCATGGGTTTGGGGGCACTAGTCATCAAATAGCAAGTACAAAGACCTTCAACAAGTAGTGGCACGGTGTGGATACCATGCACGATGACCAACCAAAGTAGGCATATGTCACTGACTATGACCAAATAATGTCACTATGTGTGGTGAACTTTGAAAACTCATAACACGAGTCACAAATGATCAGAGTAGAAGACAAGGGTCTTTGGATACTAGTTATCAACTGGCAAGTACAATTACATTCAATATGTAGTGGCACAGTGTGGCCATAATGCAGATTCACCAACCAAATTATGCATATGTCACTGATTATGACCAATGAATTTCACTTCATATGGTCAATGTTCACAACCCACAACACGAGTCACATATGGTCAGAGGGGGTAACAATGGTTTTGGAAGGATAGCTATCAACTCAAAAGCACAATGACCTTCAATACGTAGTGACACGGCGTGGTAACCATGACCAAAATAAACCAAAGTAGGCATATGTCACTAACCATGACCAAAATTATTTCGCAGTGTGTGGTCAACGTTGAAAACTCATAACACGAGTCACAAATGGTTAGAGGGGGAAACAATGGGTTTGGGGGCACTAGTCATCAAATAGCAAGTACAAAGACCTTCAACAAGTAGTGGCACGGTGTGGCTAGCGTGCACAGTGAGCAACCAAATGATGCATACGTCACTGACTACGATTGAAGAAGTCCACTTTGTGTGGTCAACATTGACAACTCATAACACGAGTCAGAAATGGTCAAAGGGGGGATACAATGGTTTGGAAACCTTTTTTAAAACTAGAAAGGACAAAAACCCTCAATAAGTAGTGGCATGGTGTGGCTACTCTGAATGCAAAACAACGAAACTAGGCATATGTCACTGACCATGACCAAATGATTTCAATATGGGTGGTCAACTTTCACCAACCATAACACGAGTCACAAACGGTCAGAGGGTGAAACAATGGTAAGGGAATATCAGTTCTCAACGAGCAAGTACAGGGACCTTCAATCAGTAGAAGCATGGTGTGGCTACCATGCACAACGACCGACCAAAGTAGGCATATGTACTGCCTTCAACCAAATAAATCCGCTGTGTGTGGTCAACGTTGACAATTCATAATACGAGTCACAAATGGTCAAAGGGGGAACAATGGTTTCGGAACACTGGGTATCAACAAGCAAGCCTAAGGGCCCTCANGACTACTCCTCAGTGGTCGAACCAGGGAGTACGATCAACGGCACTCATTGCAAAGGGCACGCGATGTCAACAAGCTCCACCGTTCTCTGGCTCCCTCCAACGTTCTCTGGCTTGTTCCATCAATCTCTAGCTTTCTCCAGCGTTCTCTGGCTTGCTCCACCATTCTCTGGCTTGTTCCATAGTTCTCTAACTTGCTCCAGCGTTCTCGGGCTTGCTCCACTGTTCTCTGGCGTGCTTCACCGTTCTCTGGCTTGCTTCACTGTTCTCTGGCTTGCTCCATTGTTCTCAGACTTGCTCCACTGTTCCCTAACTTGCTCCACCGTTCTCTAGCTTGCTTCACCGTTCTCTGGCTTGCTCCACCATTCTTTGCCTTGCTCCACCATTCTCAGGCTTTCTCCACCGTTCTCTGACTTGCTCCACCTTTCTCTGGCTTGCTCCACCTTTCTTTGGCTTGCTCTACTGTTCTCTGGCTTGCTTCACCGTTCTCTGGTTTGCTCCAGTGTTCTGTGCCTAGCGTCACCGTTCTCTGACATGCTCCACCGTTCTCTGGCTTGCTCCACGGTTTTCTTGCTTGCTCCACCATTCTCTGACTTACTCTACCTTTCTCTGGCTTGCTCCGCCGTTCTCTGACTCGCTCCACTGTTTTCTGGCTTGCTCCACCGTTTGCTGGCTTGCTCTACCATTCTCTGGCTTGCTCCACCGCTCTCTGACTTGCTCCACCTTTCTCTTGCTGTTTCCACCTTTCTCTGGCTTGCTCCACGTTTCTCTAGCTTGCTCCACCTTTCTCTGGCTTTCTCCACCATTCTCTGGCTTGTTCCACCTTTCTCTGGCTTGCTCCACGTTTCCCTAGCTTGCTCCACAGTTCTCTAGCTTGCTCCACCTTTTTCTGAATTGATCCACCATTCTCTGGCTTGCTCCACCGTTCTCTGGCTTTCTCCACCAATCTTCTGACTTGCTCCACTGCTCTCTTGGTTGCTCAACCGTTCTCTGACTAGCTCCGCCGTTCTGTGGTTTGCTCCACCGTTCTCTGGCTTGCGCCAGCTTTCTAAGGCCTGTTCCAGCTTTCTCTGGCTTCCTCCACAATTCTCTGGCCTGCTCCACCTTTCACTAGCTTGCTCCACTGTTCTCTGACTTGCTCCACCGTTCTCTGACTTGCTCCACCGTTCTCTGACTTGCTCCACCGTTCTCAAGCTTGCTCCACTGTTCTCTGGATTGATCCACTGTTCTCTGGCCTGCTCCACTGTTCTCTGGCCTGCTCCACCAATTTCTGGCTTGCACCACCGTTCTCTGGATTTCTCCACCGTTATCTTGCTTGCTTCACCTTTCTCTTTCTTTCTTGACCTTTCTCTGGCTTGTCTTTCTCTGGCTTGCTCCACCGTTCTCCGGCTTGCTCGACCGTTCTCTGCCTTGCTCCACTATTCTCTGGCTTGTTCCACCAATCTTTGGCCTGCTCCATCGTTTTCAGGCCTGCTACACCGTTTTCTAGCTTGCTCCACTGTTCTCTGCCTTGCTCCACTGTTCTCAAGCTTGCTTTGTTGTTACCCGGATTACTCCACTGTTCTTTGGCTTGCTCTATCGGTCTTTGGCTTGCTCCACCGATTTTTGGCTTGCTCCACTGTTCTCTGGCTTGCTCCACCGTCTTCTAGCTTGCTTTACCATTCTCAACCTTGCTCCAGCGTTCTCTGACTTGCTCCACTCTTCTCTAACTTTCTCCATCTTTTTCTGTCTTGATCAAGCTTTCTCTGGCTTCCTCCACAGTTCTCTGTCTTACTCCACCATTCTCTCACTTGCTCCACCGTTCTCTGACTTGCTTCATCCATCTCTTGTTTACTTAACCATTCTCTGGATTGCTCCACCGTTCTCAGGCTTGCTCAACTGTTCTCTTGATTACTCCAGCGTTCTCTGGCTTGCTCCACCATTCTATGGCTTGCTTCGCCGTTTTCTGGCTTGCACCACCGTTCTCTGGAATTCTCCACCATTCTCTGCCTTGCTCCACCGTTCTCTGGCTTGCACCACCGTTCTCTGGCATTCTCCACCATTCTCTGCCTTGCTTCACCGTTCTCTGGCTTCCTCCGCCGTTCTCTGGATTGCTTCAGCGTTCTCTGGCTTGCTCCACTGCTCCCTGACGTGCTCCACCATTGTCAGACTTGCTCCACCATTCTCTGGTTTGCGCCACTGTTCTTTGGCTTGTTCCACCGTTCTCTGGCTTGCTCCACTGTTCTCTTGCGTACTCCACCGTTCTCTAGCCAGCTCCACAATTATCTGCGTTGCTCCAGCGTTCTCTGACTTGCTCCACCATTTTCTCTATTGCGTCACCGGTCTTTGGCTTGCTCCACTGTTTCCCAATGTCCTCCACCGTTCTATGGCTTGCTCCACCGTTCTCTGGCTTGCTCCATTGTTCTCTGGCTTGCGCCACCGTCCTCTGGCTTGTTCCACCTTTCTCTGGCTTGCTCCAACGTTCTCTGGCTGGCTGCACCATTTCTTGGCCTGCTCCTCCATTCTTTGGCAGGCTCCATCGTTTGCGGCCTTGCTCCACTGTTTCCTGCCTTGATCCACTGTTCTCTAGCTTGCTTCACCGTTCTCTGGTTTGCTCCACCATTGTCTGGCTTGCTCCACCATTCTCTGGCTTGCTCCATCATTCTCAAGCTTGCTCCACTGTTCTTTGACGTGCTTCACCTTTCTCTGGCTTGTTCCACCTTTCTTTGGCTTGCTGCACTATTCTCTGGCTTGCTCGACCGTTCTATGGCTTGCTCTACCGTTCGGTGGTTTGCTCCACCGTTCTCTAGCTTTCTCAACCGTTCTCTTGCTTGCACTCCCCTTCTCTGGCCTGCTTCACTGTTCTCTGGCTTGCTCCACCGATCTCTGGCTTGCTCCATCGTTCTCTAGCTTGCTCCAGGGTTCTCTGGCTTGCTCCGCCGATCTCTGGCTTGCTCCATCGTTCTCTAGCTTGCTCTACTGTTCTCTGGATTGCTCCACTGTTCTCTCGCTCTCTCCACTGTTCTCAGACTTGCTCCAACGTTCTCTGGCTGGCTCCATCATTCTCAAGCTTGCTCCACTGTTCTCGGGCTTGCTCCACTGTTCCCCAATGTCCTCCACCGTTCTATGGCTTGCTCCACCGTTCTCTCGCTTGCTCCACCTTTCTCTGGTTTGCTAGACCTTTCTCTGGATTGCTCTACCTTCCTCTTGCTTGTTCCACCTTTCTCTGGCTTGCTCCACCTTTTGCTGTCTTGCTCCACCGTTCTCTGGCTTGCTCCACCGTTTTCTGACTTGCTCCACCTTTATCTGGCTTGCTTCACCGTTCTCATGCTTTCTCCAATGTTCTCTGGCTTGCTCCACCGTTCTCTGGCTTGCTCCACCGTTCTCTCGCTTGATCTATCATTCTCTTGTTTACTCTACCGTTCTTTGGCTTGCTCCACAATCCTCTGACTTGCTCCACCATTTCTGGCTTGCACCACCGTTCTCTGGCTTTCTCCACCATTCTATGGCTTTTTCCACCTTTTGCTAGCTTGATCCACCTTTCTCTGGCTTGCTATGCTGTTTGCTGGCCTGCTCTACCGTCCTCTCGCTTGCTCCACCTTTCTCTGGCTTGCTCCACTGTTCTCTCGCTTGCTCTACCATTCCCAAGCTTGCTCCACTGATCTCTGGATTGCTCCTCTGTTCTCTTGCTTGCTCCACCGTTCTCTGGCTTGCTCCACCATTTTTTGGCTTGCACTACCGTTCTCTGGCTTTCTTCGCCATTCTCTGGCTTGCTCCACTCTTCTCTGGCTTGCTCCAACATTCTATGGCTTCCTCCACCTTTGTCGGGCTTGCTCCACCTATCTGTGGCTTGCTCAACCGTTCTCTGACTTGCTCCAATGTTCTCTCGCTTGCTCCACCATTCTTTGTCGTTCTCCACCGTTCTCTGGGCTGTTCCACCGTTCTCTAGCTTGCTCCACCGTTCTCTGACTTGCTCCACTGTTCTCGGGCTTGCTCCACTGTTCTCTGCCCACCTCCGCTGTTCTCTCGCTTGCTCTGCCATTCTCTGGCTTGCTCCGCTGTTCTCTGGCTTGCTCGATCGATCTTGGCCTTGCTACATTGTTATCTGAGTTGCTCCACCATTCTCTCACTTGCTCGACTGTTCTCTGGCTTCCTCCGCTGTTCTCTCGCTTGCTCTGCCATTCTCTGGCTTGCTTCACCTTTCTCGGGCTTGCTCCACTGTTCTCGGGCTTGCTCCACTGTTCTCGGGCTTGCTCCACTGTTCTCGGGCTTGCTCCACTGTTCTCGGGCTTGCTCCACTGTTCTCGGGCTTGCTCCACTGTTCTCGGGCTTGCTCCACTGTTCTCGGGCTTGCTCCACTGTTCTCGGGCTTGCTCCACTGTTCTCGGGCTTGCTCCACTGTTCTCGGGCTTGCTCCACTGTTCTCGGGCTTGCTCCACTGTTCTCGGGCTTGCTCCACTGTTCTCGGGCTTGCTCCACTGTTCTCGGGCTTGCTCCACTGTTCTCGGGCTTGCTCCACTGTTCTCGGGCTTGCTCCACTGTTCTCGGGCTTGCTCCACTGTTCTCGGGCTTGCTCCACTGTTCTCGGGCTTGCTCCACTGTTCTCGGGCTTGCTCCACTGTTCTCGGGCTTGCTCCACTGTTCTCGGGCTTGCTCCACTGTTCTCGGGCTTGCTCCACTGTTCTCGGGCTTGCTCCACTGTTCTCGGGCTTGCTCCACTGTTCTCGGGCTTGCTCCACTGTTCTCGGGCTTGCTCCACTGTTCTCGGGCTTGCTCCACTGTTCTCGGGCTTGCTCCACTGTTCTCTGGCTTGCTCAACCGTTCTCTGGATATCTCCATCGTTCTCTGGCTTGCTCAACCGTTCTCCGACTTCCTCCACCGTTCTCTGACTTGCATAACCGTTCTCTGGCTTGCTCCAATGTTCTCTGGATTTCTCTACCGTTCTGTCGCTTGCTCCACCGTTCTCTGTCTAGCTCCACCGTTCAATGGCTTGCTCTACCCTTCTCTGGCTTTCTCCACCGTTCTCTGGCTTACTCCGCCGTTCTTTCGCTTGCTCCGCTGTTCAACCCGTAGACCGGCACGCATTGAGCGTGGCCAGACTTGGGATGACCAGCTATGATGGGATTGAGGGCGCAGCGGAAGATGAGTGAGAGCAGGCAGGAGCAGCAGGCATGGCAGGTGCAAGGGGTAGAAAGTTGTAGATTTGCCCCTTCGCATGCGAAAGTGCGGCGCCAGGAGGCACCGACAAGCCGCCAGAGAGAGGAAATTCCTCGTCAACGGATCTTGCGACTCAATCCTAAGAATTGACGAGTTGCTTAATCCGGTGGAAGTTGTTTCACCGTAATCGGACTAGAAACGAGGGAGATATGGGCTTTCAAAATTGGGGTGTGCGAGGCGGTTCTGGGAGCCGGCCGCGGTTCAATTTCCGGTGAATAATTGACCAGAACGAGTAACAAAATGCCATCTGGGGATTTTGTTCCGGAAGATCTGCCGAGGCGTCCGGTGGATGATCCTCCGGATTTCAGGAGTGCAGTTTGTTACTGAGGGACTTAGCCAAAATCATGGCTCGGAGTCCGAAACTCAGTAGTACAGTTTGTTACTCGGGTCCTCGAACAGGTTTCGACCCACGTCAATCCCCATCACCAAACTCGATTATTTACTCATTGAAACAGACCCCGAAGGTGCGAGGGGCGCCGCCACTACCTGATGGGACATCTGCGCCTCCGGAATGGCATTTTGATGGGTCCTTGATGTGTGAGGGTCCATCGGTGGGCGACGTAGTGCGCGCCACCGACTGAGCGGCTGATTTGGGGTGTGCGCTTCGGATGACGTAGCGGGAGCTACAGAGATACGAATTGCGCACGGTTNTTCACAAAAGTGACTGTCTCAGAAATGCCTTCAACTCCCAGAAACATAGCGTGAGGCGACCAGAAAGCTCACGCTTAGACTCAGAACCTGCACAAAAGCATAGCCGAGAGCAAAGTAGACCCGTCCGGCAGGTTGGAACTGCCTCCACCCGGGGGCCGTTTTATGACACCACCAATCTCTTGTTGAAAAATTTCCCCTCCGCATGCCTAAGTGCGGCGCCGGGAGGCGCTGACGAGCCGCCAGAAAATGGAAACTCCACTCCGGCGGATCTGGCGACTCGACATTTGCTTGGATCTTAAAATTGAGGATTGCCCCTGGAAGTTGACAAGTTGCTGAATCCAGTGGAAGTTGTTTCGCCGGAATCGGACAAGTATCGAGGGAGGTATGACTTTCCAAAGTTGGGGTATGCGCAGCGGCTCTGGGAGCCGGCTGCGACTCGAAATCCGGTCGATAATCGACCGGACCGAGTAACAAAAACACCATCTGGAGAAAATGCTCCGATAGACCTGCCGAGGCGTCCGGTGGATGATCCACCTGATNTGCAGGTTGTTACTGAGGGACTTAGCCAAAATCCTGGCTCGACGTCCGAAACTCAGTAGTACGTTTTGTTACTCGGGGACTTAGTCAAAATTCTGACTGCAGGTCCGCGGACAGGTTTCGAACCTCGTCACACCCCATCACCAAACACGACCCAAAAGTGGGTAGAGTGCGTGGAAACAGTGCAGGAGACCCATACACCATGTGCAATGGGACATGCGCCTTGGGAAAGGCGCTTCGCACGTGAATGAAGGCGCCACGGCGAGTGGCGGGGTCAGGCTTCTGTGGTGGGTGAGACCTGCGCTTCGGCAAGCATAACTTGAGCTACGCTTGGCCGAATCGCGCGCGGTTTGGTGCGTTGGAAAGCTCATAACTAGCCCTATAAATTTTGTAATCATGTCTATGTTCAACATCTAATGCAAAATGACGTTATTCCCTTCGCAAATTGACTGTCTCTAAATTCCTGCTCACATAGCGTGAGAAGACCAGAAAGCTCACGCTCAGTCTCATATTCGCCCAAAACAGTAGACGTGGATCAATAGAGGCAATCAGACAAACGTCGGGACCGCACCACGCGGCTCTCTCACGCTGACAAAGGGTTATGGGCCCACGGGTCTGAACGCCTCCAACGTTCACGTCTTCCGCAGCGCACGGGATCGTCATCTTGGACATCGCCGTGAAGTTCTGAGAACTCGTCGGAGTAGCAGCTGCGTACATGGCGCAGAAGGAGACGCAGCCCATTCAGAAGTATGCGGGCGGCCCAGGTTTCGGGCTATGGAGGTGGCAGTTCGAACTGCACCTCTCGCATAAGGGGCTGCTGGATGTCATGCTGGGAAAAGAGGTGCTCACAGAGGCGACTGCTACGGACGCGGAGAAGCAGGCCTTCGAAAAAAAGAACACGGATGCGCTCATGCTCCTGGTGTCCGGGACGGCCGAGTCGCAATGAGGCTACTTCCAAGGCTGCATGCTGGTAGCCGAAGCTTGGGAAAAGCTCTGCGCCATCCACCAATCCAAGTCGCTCGCGAACAAAATCTTCGNCCAAAAGTGGGTAGAGTGCGTGGAAACAGTGCAGGAGACCCATACACCATGTGCAATGGGACATGCGCCTTGGGAAAGGCGCTTCGCACGTGAATGAAGGCGCCACGGCGAGTGGCGGCGTCAGGCTTCTGTGGTGGGTGAGACCTGCGCTTCGGCAAGCATAACTTGAGCTACGCTTGGCCGAATCGCGCGCGGTTTGGTGCGTTGGAAAGCTCATAACTAGCCCTATAAATTTTGTGATCATGTCTATGTTCAACATCTAACGCAAAATGACGTTATTCCCTTCGCAAATTGACTTTCTCTAAATTCCTGCTCACATAGCGTGAGGCGACCAGAAAGCTCACGCTCAGTCTCAGATTCGCCCAAAACAGTAGACGTGGATCACTAGAGGCGATCAGACAAACGTCGGGACCGCACCACGCGGCTCTCTCACGCTGACAAAGGGTTATGGGCCCACGGGTCTGAACGCCTCCAACGTTCACGTCTTCCGCAGCGCACGGGATCGTCATCTTGGACATCGCCGTGAAGTTCTGAGAACTCGTCGGAGTAGCAGCTGCGCACATGGCGCAGAAGGAGACGCAGCCCATTCAGAATTATGCGGGCGGCCCAGGTTTCGGGCTATGGAGGTGGCAGTTCGAACTGCACCTCTCGCATAAGGGGCTGCTGGATGTCATGCTGGGAAAAGAGGTGCTCACAGAGGCGACTGCTACGGACGCGGAGAAGCAGGCCTTCGAAAAAAAAGAACACGGATGCGCTCATGCTCCTGGTGTCCGGGACAGCCGAGTCGCAGTGGGGCTACTTCCAAGGCTGCATGCTGGTAGCCGAAGCTTGGGAAAAGCTCTGCGCCATCCACCAATCCAAGTCGCTCGCGAACAAAATCTTCGCGATGAAGCGACTCCTCACGGTGAGAATCGAGGAGGGAGATGATGTCATCTCCGCCATGCAGCAGATCGAGTCGCTCGCCTCGCAATGCAATGACGTGGGGTGGAAGATCGACACGCGGCTGCAAGCGATGGCCCTCCTCATGGCCCTACCTGACAGTTGGGGTCCACTCATCACTGTCCTTGGAGGATGGTCGGAGGACAAGCTCACCTATGGCGCGGTCGCAGAGTACATCCGCAACGAGGCGCAGCGCCGGAGCTGCGGGGAGTCCTCGTCTTCCTCATCGGCCCTTGTCACCAAAACGCGCGGTGGCGGAAGCGGGAGCCGAGGAAGTGGCGGAAAGGGCGGCAGCAAGAAGGGCGCCAAGAAAGGTGCGTGCCGCAACTGCGGCAAGGAGGGCCATTGGGCCCGTGAGTGCCCAGAGGAGGCAAAGACCGGCGGCAAAAACAGCAAGGGCAGGTCTCTTCTCAACGGAAACAAGAATCACTTCCTCAAGAAGGCCAACAGGCGGTGCCTGGATTCCGGGGCCGAAGAGCACACCCAAGTCGAGAAGGTGGGGTTCGTCACCTACGAGAAGTCTTCCAAGTCAATGGTGGTCGCGA
>SZWC01006407.1:0-65446 GCA_023375785.1 Penium margaritaceum
CTGGCGAGTGTATTGGGAAGTGTTGCGGATAGACAACAAAAAAAAAAAACACAAGTGTATTATTTTTTAAGTACATGAAAGTATATACTGAGCGTCGATCTGGGTATATTCATGGTATTCCAAAGAGCAAAAAACAACAACTGGCTTATGTGTATCATTCGCTATGGGTACTTTGCGAGTGATGGAACGGCAACCCAATGGGTAGTCCCTCCCCCCCCTTGCCCCAGACACCGCAAGTGTATTGGGGAAGTGTATTTGGGGGTGTATCTTGCATACGCTAAAAAATGTACAAAAGTGTATTTGTACCCTTGTGTACAAAATCACCCCTCCTCCAGAAACACTACCCAATACACCTCCCCAATACACTTTGACTTTGGGGGGGGGGGGGGGGGGGACAAGTTGGCCCCACCCCCCACCCTCTAAACACTGTGAAGTGTATCTGGTGAGTTTATTGGGAAGTGTAGCGGATAGACAAAAAAAGTACACAAGTGTATTCTTTTATAAGTACATGAAATTAGATGTGGAGTGTCAATCTGGGTATATTCACGGTATTCAGAAGAGCAAAAAACAACAACTGGCTTATGCATATCATTCACTATGGGTACTTTGCAAGCAATGAAACGGCATCCCAATGGGTAGTCCCCCCCCCCCCCAAGATACCGTGTGTATTGGGGGAGTGTATTGGGGGGTGTATCTTGTATACGCTAAAAAATGTACACATGTGTATTTGTACACTTGTGTACAAAGTTGAACGCCCTCCAGATACACAACAGAATACACTCCTCCAATACACTTTGACATAGCGGGAGGGGGGGAGACGAGTTGTCTCCACCCCCCTGAAAATGGTGAAGTGTATCTGGCGAGTGTATTGGTAAGTGTAGCGGATAGAGAACCAAAAGAATACACAAGTATATAATTTTGTAAAGACATGAAAGTAGATGTGGAGTGTTGATCTGGATATCTCGACGGTATTCAGAAAAGCAAAAATTAACTACTTGTTTACACGCATCATAAACCTTCGCGGACTTTTCAAGCTATGAAACGGCACCTCCACTGGTAGTACTCCCCCCTCCCTAAGTCATCTTGAGTGTATTGGAGGAGTGCATTGGGGGGTGTATCTTGCATGTGCTTAAAATTGTACACAAGTGTATTTGTACACTTGTGTACTAAGTCAACCCCCCTCCAGATTCACTACCCAATTCATCCCCCCAATACAATCCTAGATAGGACGGGGGGAGAGGGGACGTCATGCTTGACCATGTTACCTGCCGCTTGAGCACAGGGTCACCCATTTGGATGAAAATTTCTGTGATAGGCATCAACAGAACTGAGGACATATATGGATCTGTCTCTATGTTACAGACATAACATAATATTTAAGAAAGTACAAGGGTAGGTCCATTTGTAGAAAAAAATTGTTTACCTGAATTGAAACAGATATCCTAGGATCTGTACTAAAAAATCTTTTTTAGAAAATCCAGTTCTCAATAAAGTTTTGTTAAACTGTTGTAGTCATGTTCGCAGAGGTGTAGTGTACATGGTTGTAGCAAGCAATTTCTAGGAAACATTGTCCATTGTCTAGGTTTTTTTCTTGGAAGGATCCTTAGCATATGTTTCAGTTTTGTGCACTCATTATCAAGTGTGTGGATTTGGGGTTATTGGGCATAAATGCATTCGGCAAGGTAGAGGTAGAAGGTGGCAAGGGCGCGGTCACGTTTCTTGCGATGGGTGTGGGCCTCACCAGGTGAGAGAGACGACTGAGCTGGTTCCTCCTCACATGGCCTCAGAGTCCCTTCTCCATCAGCACGATATTCATGTTGTTGCTTTAGTTGAAGAAGCTTTTGCCTTCGAACTTGGATATGTTGACGCCGGCCACCACAGAAGCGGATGTCGCCATGGTAGTGCAACGTTCAGCCCCCAAACAAATCTCTCCCAGAATAGGGTGCAAGGAATACCTCAAGGATGAGACAAAGCCTTTTTTTAGCTTTGATACCACTTGTGGAAAGTGGGGCAGCCCTCAAGGAGGTGATCAGGCTCACTAAGAGCCGCCTCGGCAGGACCAACTGTTTGTGAGAGGGAGTTGCAGGTTGCACACATAGAAAAAACAGAAGCAAATGTAGGTTTTCAGAGAACGTGAATTTTTTCATCAACTCTTGATTAAACAATAACATAGTCATAGCTTTCTAACAAGACCTTCCATGCCTCATTTGGCCTCGGGAGCGCTGAGATACACTCTATCAAAGTTTATTCTCTACCACACACTCGTAGCCAAGCGGGATGAGCGGCAGTCACCTTGTCACACATGAGAATTATGCCTCACACGATCTGGACGACCACAAATCATGGGGAGCTCCTTCCTTGAATTCTGTTGAAGGTCATCCAGCCGGATTGTCTCATTGAAGGTCATTCTCAGCCGTCCTAGTCAATAATATTGCTGCCATTTGAGCTCAAAGTGCTCAGGTCGTCAGTTCAACCCAACCTATGATCTCCAAACTTTGGACATCTATGTCTCACTCAAACAGACTCCGAATTGAGTTCCATAAATACGTTGCAACCTGTGAAACTTCTTTCATGTACATATGATGCCAGATGTCTTTTATCTGGCAACTTGATTGTGTCTCACATATCCATCACTACAAGGATTCTTTGAGTTGCCCCAAGGTTTCAAAACAAGATGATACTGCCATTGAAGAATTGGAAATATCCAGAAACAACAAACCTGCAAGTGGACAGTCAAGACCAACGTGGAAGCTAATGGTGCACCATGCAGGTTGAAGGCCCGTCTGGTCCCTTGCGGCTTCAGCAAAGTCAAGGTCGTCACTACAAAATGGCACTTTTGCTCTTTTCGCCAAATATTCTTCCATCCAGGTCATTCTTGCCTTTGCTATTTCCGATTCTTGGCACCTCTGTCAACTTGAAATCATGTCCGCTTTTTTTAGCGGTGACTTGGAGGAGACTATGTACATGACATAGTCTGATACATTCATTGATCAGGGGGGGGGGAATCTCGTCTGACTACTCAAAAAATCCCTCTACTGCCTCAAGCAAGATCCTTGACAATGTAACAAGAAGATCCATGACTTTTTTCTGTCTCAGAATTTGCAATTTCTCCACTTTGACCATTCGTTGTAACTTTGTCACTGCCCTACGCCCCTGGGAGTCATCTTGTACGTCAAGGACCTCATTCTCTTTGGCCTGTCTCTTCCTGTCATCTCCATGTTCAAGGAGCAGCCGGCACTTACCTTTGAAATGGCTGACATGGGACAGCTCAATAACCATCCCGGGCATCGAGTAAACCATGACATGTTTCATCAGCAACTCTTACTCTCTCAGACATCATACGAACAGCACATGGCAGAGAAATTCAACCTTGGACAGGCTACCACCATCTCCACTCCTCTCGTGGCAAACCATGGCTTGACAAAGCCACCGTCACCTGATATGCTTGCATCTCCAGCTGACACAAAGCTGAACCCCAGCATGGTGGGATCCCTTATGCATACATTGGAACCCGACCTGATCTATCATACATTGTGCGAATTCTCAGCCAAGGGTACAAGGCACCCACCAAGGGTTAACTTACAAGAGCAAAATGATGCATCTGGTATCTTTGCTGAATTATCTCAATGTCTTTTTGCTACACAAAGTCAGTTGGACCCCTCCTCACATGATTCTCGGATGCTGATCTCTTGAAATATCAGAAAAATAACAAATCTAGCTCAAGCTACGTCTACAAAATCAACGCTCGGCCTGCGTCATGGTGATCCAAGAAGAAATCTGTGGTTTCCTTGTCCTCCATCAAGGCAAGATAAATTTCATAAAGTGAATATACACGAGAGGCCATTTGGCTGCGAATGCTCCTCTCTGAACTACAATTCAACCAGCTACAACCAACAACCATCTATTCTGATAACAAAAGTAAAACTGCACTGGCTGAAGACCCAGTACTCCATGACAAGACAAAGCACATGAAACAGCAATTTCACTATGTCACGGAAATTGTGGCAGAGGAAGAAGTCGACATGGTTTCCATGGAAACCAAGAAACAGGAAGCAGATATCCTGAAAAAATCACTGGATGGAAAGTTTCATGCTGAACTGTGCAATTGCCTTGGCTTGGTCAATGGATAATGCAAAGCAATGACCTTGTCGCTAGGGAGGACCGCATTGCCGCGTCAAGTAGATCTTTGGCACATTGACCACACACATATTTGACTTCTTGAATGCTTGAATGACTACGAGTGAAAAAGGGGCAGTGGGGGGTACCCTGTAACCATGGTCTATTTTTGGATTCACGGAGTAATGATGAGAGGAATAGAACAGGTCCATCAGCTCTCCCTCACAAACCCAGGGACTTGATGCTAATATCTGTCCACTTACTACTAGTTCTCATTCACAAACTCACCAGATGATGAATTTTTTAAGGAGGGTGTCAGAAGCTCATGTGATCTGAGCTTCGAATGAGATTGGACCAAAAATTGGGGAATGATGGAACCTGGTACAGTTTATGTCAAAACTCATTTTGGATATCGGAGAAAAGGCAAGAATGTCAGGGGAGAGGTTGCCACTCTTTCCCCTGGCCCTCCCCTGCTAAAAGTCTACTCTTTGCTACTCTGCTGGTTAGGAGAGAGGGTAATGCCGTGCTGCACCTGCCCATATGTGTACCTGTTATTCGACAATACTCTCAGGAGCAAATGGTGTTATTCCGACAGTTTTAGCACAACTCTGGGAAGTGGCCCCGGTGAGTGAGCATGGGCAAGCGAGACAAAGAAGTGCTAACGTGGCACCTTGGAGCAAGGTGACGCTATGCTGTCTAGTCACACGTGACTGAGGCTTCAGCCCGCTCGTCATGTGAAGGCAGACCGCAAGGATCAGTCACAAGGTGACCGGACTACCAGCAATTGCAGTTTTCCCTATGTACGGGCAAACATCATACTATTTAGTAGATCTCCTTGTACTTCTTCTTTTATTAATGGAATTGGTTGATTTTATCACCATTCATTTGTCTCAATCTTCATTTTGGTTCCAGCTTTAAGTGACAAGAAAATCAGGCTTGTGCGGTGTGTATTCAGAATTAATGTGTGACAAAGTGTTAATTCAGGACCCCCATGCACTAGCTGACATTTTGAGACATCTGATTCAGATTGACCTGGTGTTATCTGTTCAGAATTCAAGAACCTATCGATATATTTTCTTGAAATCACTTAAGATGGGAGGATGTAGTAGTAAGTTGACGAACAACCCTCAAATTAGAAGCTGAAGGGTCATAACCTCAAACAACCTCCCGAGGCATGTTAGATTTTGTATATTCCACCATTTGGACCTCCCCTACCTCCATTTAAAGAGGTGAAATTTCTGCTCCTCCAAGGTAGATGAAATGTGCCACAGGAGGCATTTAATCCAAACGTGGACATCAAAGCCGGGTGAATCACAATATGGTGCTGCCATCCATTCATTCAATAATGTAGACATTGTAGTTTTGGGTTATTGTTTTTTTTTTTAACTCACATTAATTAATGAAGAAATCTTATTAAAACAAAAAACAACCTCAAATACTAAAGGATAACGATGAATGAAAAACCAGTATCAATAATGCTCAATTTGGCTCAAATCCCCTTTACTACTTATAGAGGTCATGGTCATAACCACAATCTTGAAATAAAGATAGTTACTCATTCATGTATGTGCACACAAAATCGTGCAAATGGCTTTTATGAGCAACAAAATTGGTTGAGAAGCAAGAATAGCCTAGATTATAATCATCAAATGAACGTATGGAAATCTAAGTTATGAATGCAAAGTCAATGAAATGAGGGTGTCTCTTCAGGCTGATGCCTTAACATCCCCATGAGCGACGTGTTTATGGCGCAATGAGAAAGGCACTCATGGTAAAATTAAAATCATAAGGAATTATTGTTCAGCATGTTATTTCAATCTCAGTGGAAAATGATTAAGGTGTTTGATTTAAAAACATTAGGAACATAGTTAATGTTTTTGTGTTCCTTCATGAATCTTGTTTCTTCACGACCACCTTCACACCATACCAATGGCTTCTATAATTGGATAGTGGTCGCAAAACATTGTTTTGCTACGAATTCCATGTGCTTGTGCGTTTGGGTGACATGATAGATTGAGGCACTTAATTTGTAGCCCACTTTCATCCAAAACATCCATCACTCACATGCAATTGCCATGCATGATTGTTTTCAATGATGTTGAGTGGACTTTGGTTTTTACACTTGCAACATACCTGCATGATGGAAATTTGCATGTTATGTTACACCTGTTGCCTTATAAGCATTATCAAAGCAGGCCATAAATTCTAATTCCAAATAGATGTTAGTAATCCGCTACTAAATTTCCATAAGATTTACCCCCCTCCAATCATGCTTGTATATCCTTGAATTTGACAAGGTCTTCCTTGGACTAGTTATTCTTTTGTTTCACAAAAGCCAAGTAGATCAGAAACACTATGTGAGTGAGTTTTCAAAGATCTTTATCTCCATATCTCTTTTTTTTTTGGGTTTCAAATGGATGCCTCCTTGTACTTTGCCAAGAATAACTCTTGAAATGGGGCAGATGGCGCTTCTTGTATGCAAAATCAACAAAACTTTGAACATGGAATTCTACAAACGAGCCAAAATCGACTGATGAATGTGGGAACCATTTGCTTAACCAAAGGTTGATTTCACAGAAATGATTACCGACTACATCCCCTCGAGTATGATTAAATTGAAACAAATAAGACCCCTTCATGAGGAACTTAGTGAAAGAACCCTCGCATATTTCTATTCTTTCCTTTTTCCATTCTTTGTTATAACATGACAAGATTTAACTTGAACAATATGAGCCAAATTCTATCATATCTTGTAAAGGAACACTTTTACTCAATAATGCATTCTTCTATTCTGTCTGAATAAAGGAATTAGATAAAATCAGTGTTTCATTAAAAGAAACACGACAATGGAAACCCTCTTTCTCCATGCATGATAATGAAGTGATGGAATAAAATTCAAAAAGTATCCATCCACAAGCCACTACTAACCTCTCATTAGAACGTAGTGGTGGTTGGTTTAAATTGTTTTATTCCGTTTTCAGAAACAAAAGCAACCAATTTCACCATTCACCTTTCCAGGCCATACCAAGTAAGCCTTTACCTTCACATGTTATCTAGGAAAAGAAAAAATCTCATCAAATTCATGGATCTCAGCTAAACTAACATGAGAACAAGAACCATTCAATCAAGTTCTTTAATGATACTCAAGATGAAAAAGCAAACTCTGTTCGAAGCACAAGGGAATTGTCCTTTTCTCCCCATCAAGACTTAAAATGAAGATGTAAATACAGCATTAGAATATATTGATAAATACCTAATAATCTCTTACAGAGTGTTTTCCAAGAACCAACGCTTCTTTCTCCAAATTTCCACCCTACACTCATGTCACTTTCATTTTTCTCCCATTCTACAACTCAGAATTGAAACAAACAATAATTCGTGCATACATTTACTAATGAATTCATGCAAAAAAACAATCAGTGGAATTCATGTTTCTTATCACAAACTCTCAAAGTTCTATTGGTGGTGCAACACTAAACGTTACGTGGCCAGCCAACATACCCATCTCTGGAATTCTTCCTTATCACTTACTTAATTCCATGGCCTCTCCTTCAGTTAGCTGCTTGAAGAAACAGGCATGAAAGGACTCGATCAAGTGATGGTCTACCGGGTCCCAGAAGTGGTGCACACAAGAATGAGGTGCAATCCCAAGGGTAACATAAGGGCGTCCAGGCGGATCGAGCTTGCCAGACCGTGAGAAGGGAGCAAGGTAGACGGTAGCCATGGTGTCCCAAACTACAGCCTGACTAAGGTGGGTAATTCCACCAAAGAAGAGCTGGCATGGTGTAGTGTTGGGGGCAAGAGGGCCATGCGGGATCAGGTTCCAAACCCACGTGCGATAACGGGCAACCTCAGACCAGAAGCTACACCCTCAATCAAGAAAGCCAGCCTCAGCCATCATTGTGCAAATGCCCTCAATGAGTGTATAGTTCTAGTGCTCGGAGACCCCATTCTGTTATGGACAATAGGGGGCAGAGAGCTCGTGAACTACACCCTCACGATCAAAGAATGATGCTGTGTCACCAAAAAAGTCACTATCGCGGTCAGATCGAAAGCGTAGCAACTGGTGACGAGTCTGACTCTGCACAGACGCGTACCACGACTTGATAGTCTGGGCAACATTGCTCTTCTCGTGAGGGGGGTTGCTGAGAGTGAACCGCAGGGAAAAAGTTACTCTTGGTTGTGAATGGGGAGAAGCTCTTGACAGCTGTGAGAGGGGGGCTCTCGAGAGCTGTGAGGGGGGAATCGAGAATGACGTAGACACAAGAGGGGATCGAGGTTGGATAGTGAGTAGTTTTTTGGAAAGAATGAGAGGCGAGAGCGAGCCACGCGGAACCCTATCAGATCGTGTGGCTCAGCTCCTGTGGTTTGCCACCCGTTGTGGTGAGCCGCACAAGACAAGTAAAGGTGCGCTAGGGCAAATAGCGAGTGAGCAAACATCGAGCGCAACCCAACGTCCCGTCCTACATCACATGAAGAGCGAGTACATAAGTAGGCTAGAGTACACCCGAAGAGGGTAGGACTGATCTAGGTGCACAAACAAATGTTAGATACTTTAACAGTTTAAGTTGAATCTCACAAACTGAGATAAGCAGGCATTTGGTGCTTAAAGTGTACACATGCATTTTTCTTGAGTACATTAATCGAGTTGTTATGCTAAGTTTCTCTTTTCTCAGTGGTAATAGCAGAACTCATTCATTGTGAAGGATGCATCAAGGTCAACCATATTATTGCAAATTAAACTAGAACAAAACATTTATGATTAGCATGATTTTCTTTTGCTTTAAATAAACAAATGTGACCATTAATTTGTATTTTTTACCAGGAACAGTATGTACCTTGTGTGAGATTTGAGAATAAACTCCCCATAATCTATTATGAACTTTATTGTTTTACTGGTATTATTATCTGGAGCTAATTGTTCACATGAATTCCAAAACATCAAGAGTTCATGCTTGATAAAAACTCAGATTCAGATGGAATAACATATAAACATCACGAATTGCATGTGTAGTAAAACATACAAAAGTATCTGGAATCTGTGATCAATAAATCCAGAATTTATTTGGTTTAACCTTAGGTGCCATATTTGTGACCTTGAGAATCTTTAGCAAATTGCATTTCTATCCCTTCCAAGGAACAACAGAGAGTAAGTGTTGAGGATAATGTTCAACCAATTCTTATGAAGTCAATTCCTTAGTAAACAGTACGAAATTACTTTTAAATGATTCATCATACATTTTGTTATCAGTTGCATGAGAAAAAACGGACCTTCATTCATAATCCCATTTTTGCTAAAATTGCTAAGAATTTAAGTTATCCTCATGTCTACTACGGGGACTCACGTATGGTAAGATCTATTTCATTTGGATTTCAAGCATTACATTATTGATTAGAAATGGAATTAATTCCACTCTAATTAAAAATTTACTACAGCCACCTGAATGTATCATGTTCGTTATTCCTTATTCTTTGGGTAATCAATGTAAAGACTCAATTATTTTAGCTCCTCCACTATAACCCAAACGAGAATCTCCCTGTTGTTATCTTAAAGATTTCTCATGTGGTACTATTTTTCCTTCATCACCCTAAAACCCATGCCATCATAAATGAATTATATATGTGATAACTTTTGTTTCTTTATTTACTGTTACATTTCAGTTGAATGATCCAACGAGTAACCAGTCAGGACATCAAATCCGAACAATAGCACATGTTGGCATTGCATGGAAGTTGCAAGAAAAAAAAGTTTATTTAAGCAAGATAATTTGAAAGTAACACACTTTGAATAAGGGCACAGGTACTCACTCACAATTTCGGTTTTGGAATCCAAAAACCTAATCTTTGACTTCTTGTAAAACTTCTTCAATGGTCTTTGGAGCTCAATTTCTTTCTCGTGGTGGGCATGGAGTTTAGAAATAATCTTCCATGATTTATTTCATGCTAGCCCTGAAGAAAGTTTATTCCTTGCCTTTCTCTTAACATGATCAGAAATCAGACTCACAAGTAAGCTCGAGTTTAAAATTTACCTCCCTGCCCAAGATGTGTTTTCAGTAATTTCTTTTGAGCACATCAACACATAAACAGCAATAGCTTTGCCTTGTTGTGATTGAGCATATAACCATCATGTTACAAGCAACATATTTTTACAAAATTCATGATTACATTATAATGGCAGTTAATTTGAATGAGATCAAGTGTGGAGTAAAAGAAATACAACCTTAATCACAGGTTTGTAATAAAGCGCACCAGAGTCAAACCATTTGCACACGTATCTAGCTCCATTATGAAAGTCTCAAGTTCAAGAAACAAGTTTCTCAAAAACTTCCCCATTTTCTTAAACATCTAATAAATGCCTTGCCTTTTGCAAAAGACTCCTTTTAAAACAAGTGTCGCGCACATAGCTTACAATAAAAGGACCAAAAGAAGTTGATAATGGGGTTGAGATTGGGGCATCTGCTTCCATTTGATGTTTTTGAAGTTCCCATTGAAGGTATGTTAAAACAGAATCATTTTTGTAATCATCACCCATTCTTTTGATGAAGGCTTGACACCCTCACCAACCTATTTTTACACATTACGACACATGGGATAAACAGTCTTAGTTTAAACTTAACCAGTGTTTTTTTTTATGATTTAGACTTCATGAGAAGCCAACATTATGACATTGTGTTCCAAGAAGAGAAAGGTTGTGATTTTTTGGCGAAATCAATAACAGATTAAGTTATAACATGTGGGATGTTACACAACTAATGCTACAACTCTTGTACCTTTGTGTGCACAATTGATGTGGTTCTTTGTAGATGGAGCCACTTGTGAAGCAACAGAACTGAATAAAGATATAAGACAACACGTTCCCTCGGAACACCAGCAGCAATGAATCAAGCATTGAACATGAAAAAGAGGATGAGGATGACACATCCATGGACTTAAAAATTGATAGAAAACTTTCTAAGCACAAAATCGTATTAGTAACCCTCAGCACAATAGACTTATCAAATGATATGAATTCCTCAAAGTGACTTAGGGTATAGTTGACAAAATTTTAAGCTGAAATAATTTGTGTTTTTCAAAGAAATATCTTTTATATTTCAGTTTTACAGAATTCAGAAATAAAATGATGCATATGAATTTAGTATCACAACCTTGCGAAGGATATTAGATTAATCATCATAGCACAAGTGGTTCATCTTAGATTATGAGGTGAGGTTTTAAGGAATATGGTATTAGTTTTTAAATTTATTCGTCCCTGTCACTTAGCAAAATGATACTCCTTCAAAATTCTGGTACAAAGAGAGGGAAAATTCAACGGAATCCCATGGTTGGGGAAACAATGTATGCTATTGGAAGATTGTTTATGAAGATGTATAGAATCTGTTTTGCCTCGGGCAATCAATTCATGGAAATGGAGAATCATGCATATATCATTGCTACAAAACCACCCTTTAGGGTTTTTTCGTCAATAGAAAAGGAGATGGGACCATTTTCATAAATCATGAACGTGCAGCTATAGGTTTCAAGTAAAGCAAATTTCAAAAACGTACTGAGCAAAACCCCAAAACCCTCTTGTTTTGGTTAGTCACATGATTTTTTTGGATTTTAACACAAAAACAAAATTCATCATGCTTTTCAAATAGAGCAGCCACGTTCAAATATAAGTTGCAAGGGCAAGATTGCCACTCGATATCCACTACAAACCCTCTAAACGTTATGGTGTCTACAACCTCAAAGGTTTTACCTGAAAACAAATCTTATTTTTCATGATTCGAAGTTTGACAATACATTACGCATCTCAAAAAGGTGATGAAAACCTCTTTAAATATAAGAAAACATATTTCACCGTAATTGCATAACAATGTATGTAAAAACACGAAAAAAGTTATCTGAATAAAGGGGAAATAGTATACCAAATAACTGAATGACCCCAAACACTAACATTACATAATGTATGTTGAGGAGCAACTCAAAAACAGAAAATTGTTCTCGTACAATCTAAATTATTTTTGTATAAAAAATTTCCAGCGAAATTCAACATTTGGTTGTTTGAAAGCATTGAAGCAATATGTGACTTTTTTCTATGGATAGAAAAGATACGACCTTATGTAAATTCCTTAGCATTGTAAACATGGTATGGTTTTCATTGAAAGTAATATGATATGTATAAGAGTGAACAAAACAGTACTTAAATGCATTCCTACGTGTTCTCTCAAATACACAAAAACAAATTTAGAGCATTACTAAATCACATTATTATCATCGTTCTTTCTTGCAATTGCCGAAGAGTATGTCTCAGATAATCTAGTTGAGCAGGGATGGAAAACGTTTGCATTTTTCAATGAACCTGCTAACTCTACCTTGAAGTTTAGGAAGTGATCTTGAACCACCTAGATGTCATTGATCATAAAATTTTTCACAGTAAAAGGACGATGAATGGCATTCAATTTTAAACTTTTTAGATACATATAACACCAAAAAGGTCTTGTTGACACTCCAGTAATGTACTAACCACTTTTGACAATGGCATGAATGACAAAACTATGTTATAACACAAAACCATGTCTCCTTTTGGCAAAGTTTCTTCAGTATTTAATTTGTTAGAAACGTTTGCATTTATGCTATTTTCATTCATACGGAGGAATAACATAACTTCATAACCCCGTACATTTTATACCTTTCTGATGTTTCTCCCACTGATGCTTTGTGTTTGGAGGTTTGGTTATCTTGTGAGACACATTTTAATAACCACATATTATCTATTATACTTTGATTGAAAAAGAATAAGATTTTGTATTTATAAAAATCAAAATCAGAACAGTGCTCCTCTCGTTTAAGAAACATTGAAATCAAAATATGTTCTGTGTTGAAATTGTGTCACCGCTTACCTTTAAATGCAATTGTTACGTGGAACCAATTTGAAAACAATTTCAATACTCAGCATGTTATCCATGGTGAGTATTGAAATCAACCTGACTTTTTCAACCTTACTTTTTTGTGACAATAGGACGCATAATTATTTGAAGATTTACTAAGAAACATCAACACAACATTCGCCTCAATTCAACACTCCCCCTTTATAAGTGTACTCGTGATGACAAGCTCCTGTGAATGTCTATTTTTGGCAGAGAATATCTTGATTTCTTTGGCTGCCATGATATTGTTTCAATGAGAGGAATGTCTGTGAATTCATCGGAGGTTAGAAGCGTGAAGATACAGTTAGGGTGTGTTCTTTGATAGAAGAAAATAGATTCTACTTTAACTTGGCCTTCAAGTGGACATAGGATGTAGTTCGGTCTTTCCTAGTTTCTTTTTAGGGCTCACATTTCTGTTTAGAAAGTTCCACAAGGCTTGGAGCATCATCTAGCGCAAAAACAACCATCTCCATCATTTGTTCATGGAGATTTTCTACTCGTATCACCTCCATGAGTTTCATTCTTATGTGTGGAGTTGACTTCTCTGGTTACTTTTCTCGTTATGGGAAGGTTGCAGTGCGAATGGAAGGATGGATCTTACGGCAAAAAAAAAACACTATGAGGCTTTGCTGACTCACCCTTGTAGGTAAAATACTCTGATTTTTGTAGTTGTTTTCATTATGTTTTTCTTGAATGCAAAGTTGTGAGTGAAGTCTGGTTCTACTAAGTGTGCTCCTTTAATCATTTGGAGACGGACGTTTGCCATTGCCTTCTAAACACCAAAGATGTTTAGAATTGAAGATGCTTTCTAAAGCTTTAACCGAACTCCTTATACAAAGTGCATTGATGGAATGTACTATACATATGGGCAAATTGATGCATTCAAAAGAATAGTTCATTTGAGCAAGTTACGTCTAAAGTTATGACTGTAATTAAAAAATCTCCCTCAAATGATTTATCTTGAAACTATGCAACAGGGACAAAGTCATCTCATGAAGGAGGCACTTCCTCTGAACAATGAATAGACCCTCCTTTCTCATCTAATACTCTGAGAGATTTCACAAAGCAGACGGGTAGAGAGGATGGGAATGTTGCGCATGTATGAGTGAACCAGATCACGAGCAAGATCCGGTCGCTTGTGATTCGTTACACATGGACGTGCAGTTATAGTCCGGGACTTCGAACTTCAAATGTTCGAAGAGAAAAAGATCAGCTACACGTTCGACCTGAAGTGTGAAAGAAAATAGAAATCCCAATTTGTTGAACTGCCTTATTGAATGGCGACAAGATAACATTAGTATGCCCCAAACAAAGGAGAAAAAAGAACCAATAGACTCGAATTTGAAGAGTGAACCGATGTTCAATCAGTACGGCATATGTTTTCACTCAAGGGTTTGCATCAAACGAATGAAAAGAGGAGGCACGTCGTCGCTTTGCTATAAGGAGAATGCTGTCCGGCACCCCAGTTGCGAGTTTTTGGCCAGGAAAATCCACGAACACTATGCGCTGTTTCACAAATTTTTTTTGTAGTGGGCGGCATCGAATCTCTCCCACAAAAAGAAAATTTGTAGTCGCTATTCAGAAAATATGTATGTACGCGCTAGTAAGGCAAGTGGTGTCGTCGGATCTGGAAGCCGATGACAAACTTGACAAAGAAAAGTTTCAAGCAATAATGTACCAACAGAAATTGAGCTTGGATCCCTCGGCCAGCAGAACGGGAAGTCAACGGCGACGCAAATGTGCGAGGCCATTGACTTATCAAAGGGCCTTGTGGAGGGTCGCCACGCGACTCTCTGCGTCGCCCTCTGGTCGTGAAATGTATCGATACGATTATGGTTTTGCTACAGATCTTGACATTTTGTAGGGATGAACTGTCGTGGAGGAGGTCGGCGGGACACCCTCCACGACAATATACATCCTTGAAACACGCACGATATAAGTGTTGTCTTTCGAACCAAGAATCGGTCAGACCCTTTCTTGCCATGTCATTGGTGCTCACTACATGATACATTAGAAACAGTTGCAGAACACCGCACTAGTGTGGTGAGTAGACTCGAGAGTTGGGGTAACTCGTACTCCCACTCACACATTTCTAGCCGTGGCCCGTATGGGCAGCGACGGGGAATGGGTGAGTGGGAACATGGTCGAATTTCACTACGATTTCACCCACCCAATTTCCCCTTACCACCTCCGTGGATAGATTTGGGTGAGCGGATGGGATGTGGGTGATGGACTGCGTTTTTTGACATGGTTTACAATGAAGAACATTGGAAGCATGCAACTAGGCCATTGAAAGTTATTGGGCACTTCTGTAAGAAACTTCATACTCGCCAGGAGGGTTTTGAAACTCCGATGGATTAGAGCGACGGGTAGTGGGTGGGATCGACATGTTTCATCAACTTTCCGGACACGAAATTTTCGGCCTCCGTCTTTGCTGATGTCAGCAAGTAAGTGAGCTTCGATCATGTTCCAACTCACCCATTCTCAGCCGCGGCCATGACATCACCTGGTACGTTGGTGCGATTGTCCCCCAATCACCCGTTTCCGAGCCACTGCCCTTGAGCGCATGCGCAAGCTGGGACTCCCACTCACCGCTTCCCAGCAGTGGCCAAGAGGTCGAGGGTCCGGGTTGGCGGTGCTTCTGTCTCTTCTGAAGTCAAGGCTGGTTCAGGGGTGGCTTTGGGGCCGCGGCTGGATGAGCATGAAAAGCCTTTCTATTCATCTTCCGGTACATGATGTCAGCGATTTAATGTTGCCGCTTTCCACCTCGTCAATCTTTCAGGAATTCGGGTTTGTGCGTGATATTTGCCAAAGTTAATGACAACAAACTCGTGAAAATGTTCATATGGCAATTCAAAATGCCCTTCCAGCCGCGGCCCTTGGCCGCGGCTGGATGAAGGGGTTTCCGTTGTACTTCCAAATGCACTCAAGTTGACCAAGGCTGGATGGCCGAGTAGTGGTTCTAACTCGATGGGGCGCCTTCAGCACTGCATCCGCGTTAGAACTGCATCCAACGTATTCGGAAATATCGGCGTGAATGTCGATAGTTCACTTGTAGGACGTACATGCTGGTTTCGCAGACTTTCGCTTGTCCGCGGATTGCTTGTCGAATTTCGCACTCTGGCGGACGAAATCCATCGATTCCAGAAGTGGATAGCGAAATTGAATCTCAGTCGTCAGGTCGTTGCATTCATTTTCACTTGACCCTTCGCTGGATTCTCCGACACCCTTCGCGATGGAGAGCCGTTCCGGTGGTTCGCCTGTCCCGGATTGGAGATCTATGGCAGAGTAGCGCGACCGATGATTGGCAAACTCTGGACCGCAAACAACAACACCATATCCGGTCCTCACTGGTAAATGTTTACGCCACTTCGAAGGGGAACCGCGAAGAGCTTTCCTTTTTCATATCCAAAAGCAGTGACAGAGGTCTAATCCAAAACAGATCCTCGAACCTGCCGCGCCAGTATCAGATCAGGAAGGATCAACACGCCAATCGTGCGAAGGAATCTCGAGCGGTGCACAATCTTGAGTACGATCTGTGACTGCTCCCCTGCAAATGCATGCACAAGAGAGCACCTAACCTGTGGCGCGGCTAGTAACATCGCTGGCGACGGCGTCGTGAAGGACGCGTACCATGTCCTCGCATCAAAAGACCCACTGTCTAAGATGAACATTCATTACACCAAGTTCGGACATGTCCAAAGCTGTCGCCAAAAAACATCACTCCCTTATTGCTTGAAGGAAATCGTCGTGAAATATTGGACGATTTTCACTAGTTTCACGTAGGAGCCTCTCTTTCTGATTCGATAGGGCAAAATCCATCGCGAGTCTGCTTGCCTCCAGCTATTCGGACTGGGCCACCACAAGAGCGCAACGCTAGCCCTCCGATACACAGACGTCATGGACCGTCGTGAAGAAGGGTCGAACTCGACGTCCCTCACAGCTGTGTCTCGGAGGGCTAGCGTTGCGCTCTTGTGGTGGCCCAGTCCGAATAGCTGGAGGCAAGCTGACTCGCGACGGATTTCGCCCTATCGAATCAGAAAGGGAGGCTACTACATGAAGCCAATGAAGAACGTCCATGTTTTCACGATGATTTCCTTGAACCAATGAGAGAGCGATGTTTTCTGGCGACGGCTTTGGACACATCCGAACGAAGTTGTTAGTATAATGAATGTTCATCTTAGACGGTCGGTCTTTTGATGCGAGGACATGGTACGTGTCGTTCACGACGCCGTCGCGAGCGATGTTACCAGCCGCACCACTGGTAGTGTGCTGCGCTGCCGCCTCAATGCGGGATGGCTGGAGGAAAACAATAAAAATCCACCCCCAAAAGTGCTAGCGCATGCTTGGCCTTCGCCGTGTCAGCAGTCGACAGACAAAATGAACGGTGACGTAAACGGAGACTCAGGAGCAAATCCTCTTAGACACTTGTACTAGACAACCAAAGTCATTCCCCTTACGTCATAAGCAAATGTTGCCATAGGCTTACCAAAGCAACAGCACAATCTACCCAAACCCAGACTAGCCCGGTGTTACAAGGGGCTGAACCTAGGTGGTTCAGAAGGATGAGGTGCAGACAAAAGACGATTCAGGTGTTTAGGAAAATTGAGAATTTGTTTTAAGCAGTAAATGTGCTTTGATGATAAGTGTCAAGTGCAACGAGCACATCCATAGAATGTCGAGAATGAGAATGAGGCAAAAGTCGGGTAGTCGATGTTCAAGCCAAGGAGTGTGTGCGAGGTTGCTCCGTGAGTGGTGGATTCGAGAAGCTCCCCGGGAAAGTCGGGGGGCTGCGAGAATATCTCGATGCTTCTTCATAAAGGTCAAGTGTCGTCAAGAAGTCCAAACAATGACATCAAGACATCGATATGGTTCGTGATATTTCTGTTCGACCATTCTCAAAGGTGGTGGAAACATGCGAAAAAACATGTGGAATGGAACACCAAAGGTCGGGGCAATGGCCAAAATGCCCTCGGCCAAACGGCGTAAGAATCTTGCAGTCGTCGCATCGTGGGCCATGGATGCAAGAACAGAGATGCCCGCTCGCAAGCTTTACAGACTCAGGTATGTAAGTGATGTAACACGTGTTGTTGTTTGTCTGTGCACTGCCTCACTGACTCCTTTTGTGACCTCTTGGTTGGTGTACATACCTGTGCAGACAAGTGACTGCATGGACGCTGATGTTGATAAGGCCATGCTCAATGAAGTGGATGTGTCGCCTTGAAGATGAGCATGTGGTTCTCCTCCTCGTGCACTGGAAACTACACCCTCACACAACCAGCTCCATCGATAGGAACCCTTAGATGTCATACCACTAAAAGTCGTAGATAGCTCTAAGGATCAGTGCATTTGACACCCGAGTTTGGGTAGTCGTTACTCCAAGTAACTATTTTCTTGATGAATTTGACTACACGAATTCGTTTGCAACGTGGTTATTCTGGTATGGTCCAACGTTTAGGAAAAACGAACGCCGCCCGGGTCTGGGGTTGTCAAGTGTCTGGTACGGCTGACCCAAAAAATTCTCCTAGACAGGATGATGCTAGGAATTTTCTGGTTGGCTGATTTTCATAGTAACAAGCCTCATAGAGATGAGATGAGGCCAGAACATAGAGGAGTCTCAGTTAGTTGATCATTCTTCATTCCTTATCAGACATTGCTTCATTACAACTGCTTTATGGCGCTAACTCAGGTGCGTACACTCTAGAGTAACAAATTAGGGCTCTTCCACTTAGACATTAGTGTAGCAGACTAAGGGGGAAGACTAAGCAAAAAGCATGGGTTCGTGCACAGTGCATCTACATCGCCACTCCCCCAACATGTGCACTAGCTAGTTCATTCCCCTTATCATGGCCATAGCGCAGCAAACGCAACAGTAGCAATAGTGGCGTACTGGTTCATGACTACGCCGGTGTACCTTCCATACATGCCAGTACACTTGAAATGCTGCCATTTTTTTTGCGGCAGTAGTGATCTCCCTAGTGACAGTGTCAGAATTTCCCCCACAACCAATTACGCCAGGGGAAATGCTACTAGATTTTTTCGAGTAGTTACCGACACATTTTTCGTAAGGAGGTAACCGGCCAACGCAGCGACGACAGGCAACATGTTGGCAATGACGCATGTGTCGACGTCAACCAGAGGTGTGAGTGACTCGTAAAGAAGTAGCAGCAAAAACAACGCTAGTAGTAGTAGCGGCAGTAGCAATAGCGCCAACAACAATAGTAGTTGCAATAGTAGTGGAAGCGACAGCAGCAGCAATGGTGGTAGTAGTAGCGGTAGTAGTGGCCGTAGCAACAACAACAACAGATTTGGGGCAACGGGAGCAGCAACAGCTACAGCACGCTAGTAGTAGTAGCATTGGCAACAGCCACAACAGCGGTGGCATCGACACCCAGTATAACTGCAATGAAAACAACTATAGCCGTAGGAGCTCCAATGACGACAGCTGTAGCAATAGCGGCTGAAGTGGCGGCATCAGCAGTAGAAACAACAGTAGTCACAACCGCTCCGTACCATGCACTCGTAATAGCAAAAGCCGCGGTTGCGGCTGCGTAGGAAGAGTGGCAGCTGCGATTGCAGCTGTGACTGTAGTAGCAACGGGCGCAGCACCAATGGCCAATGTGGCCACCACGAGGCGGCTGTGGCAGCCCAACCACCATCCCCGCTCAGCCGACAAGCTGTGGGATGAGCAACGGGACAAAATCAAGCAAAAAAAATAGAAAAACAAAAAAACAAAGAAAAGAAAACAAAAAAAACAAACAAGACAATAACAGTAGCGGGAGCATGAATAGTGGTAGTAGTAGTAGCAATAGTGGCAACGGCAGCAAGAGTAGCAATAACAACAGTAGTAGTGGTAGAAGCATCAGCATCAGTAAAAGTAGCAGCAGTAGCAACATTTGCGGTAGTACTTGCAATGGAAGTAGCAGTACTAGTAACAGCAGCAACCAGAGTAGCAGAAGTAGCGATAGCAGTAGCAGCGGTAGCAATAGCAATAGTAGCACTACTGGTAGAAGCAACAGTAGCAGTAGCAATAATAGAAGTAGTGGCAGTGGTAGCAACAACAGTAAAAGCACCAGCAACAGCAGCAAATTTAGTGGCAGCAGCGGCCACAACTGTCACTACCGTAGTTCTATGCAACAATAGCCATAGCAAAAGCAGGGGCGTGAACAGCCTCAGAAATAATGAGAATGATCACTCAGGACAATGTCGCCGGCACACAGTACAACTATGCACGCCCACCCACTGCAGTACCCATAGCGGATCTTTAGCGCCAGGTTAATCAGTTGTGCCAGATGCTTGCCGTAACTAGCACTAGCCAGGCTGTCCTCCCTGGATAGCCTGGTCCTTCTCTAACTGTGGCACTGCACACAGCAGCGTAGTACCAAATGGAGCAACAACAGCAGACAGATGCTAGCATCTTGGGCGTTGGAGCGGCCAACCCCTTTCAGCATAAGGACTACGAGTTCCCTCCTCTTCTGCTCGTCAGAGATGAGCAGTTCTCATCTTGGGAACTGCTCTACTTAATCTTAACACATGGGGAGGGCTTGTGACCATGTTGCACTCTTCTGCATGATGAAACCATCCCAGAGTAGGCGCTTGAGGTAGGCCGAGCTATTTGCGCAGTCATCCTCGCCGCACCTGATGCTGATCGCACTATCCTAGAGGCACTCCTCGGTGACAAAGTTGATGACACTAGCAATGACCCCTGCCGGGCTTGGAACACATTGTCACGGCCTTACTAGGCCTCCGACCAAGTAGCTGTCAGCCACCTCCTGACGGAGTTTAGCTCCTTTAAAATAAGGGAGTCCCTGTAGTTTACCACCTACTGACATCGTGCACAAAATATTCTACGCCGGCTCAAGATAACCACGCCTCCCCCACTTGCTTCCCTCTTCACCATCAAGAATGGTGTCACTCCTGAGATTTTGGATACTTTTTTCCCCTACGGCCTACCCATCCTTGAGGCACTGGCCGCCAAGGGCACTTTGATGACTTGGGCTTATGACCTCTTTCCTCAGCATGGAGGAAGCACATAAGGAAACAAAGCTTCAGAAAATTTGCTCTTTTGCGATCGTAGAAACCACCTTTGGCTGCTCCTCCATCCCCTCCCTTGGCACTTCCTTCTTAGGAAATGCCAAGGGCAAGGGAAAGACGGGCTGGATGGGCAAGGAAAAGGTGCAAGAGTCTTCCTCCGATGTCACTATCCTCACTTGCCATAATTGTAGACGGACGGGACACAAATGGTATATTTGCCCCATCCCTACTAACGTGGTCTGCATTTTCTTCGCCATAGGCCATCATTGTGAGCACCGCCTTGGCACCTCCACTGTTACCACATGCACTCCCTTCTCCCATAGCAGCACTTTGGCCACCACCTACTCCACCTCGCAACTAGCACCTCAACCTCGACATCAGCTCCTCTCGTCCCTTCTCCATCAGCAGAAGTAGAAAAATTATGTCCAGTCTCAGCCATAGCCATATGCACCACTACAGTAGAAGCACACGTACGCTCTGTCACACCCGGTTTACTACCTAGAGCCTCCGTCCTAGTGGAGCTCATATCCCTCATCCGGAGTTGTGACCATACAGTCTGTGGTGGTCGTTGACTCCACCGCTCGGAACCGCCAGCTACAGAGTTTCATCACCACACATTTCGGCATCACGCCTCCTCTCACGGGAAGTACAAGTTGTGTGACTGCTAGCCAAGAAGTCTCATTAGACACAGACCGACCTCCAAGGGTACCTCTTTTAAGCCGCGTGTTGCCTTTTGGAGCCGGCTTTGCATGATTTTGCATGGTTGGATGACTCGCATGATCGGTTTGCATTTGTACCATCTCATTGGCTTGGGACCTCCATCTCCCTTCTTGCATCCTACTACGTCACTCAACATAATGTCACAGCCTCTATCCGCGACCTCGATGGCACCTGGATCATCGGCTCTGGTGCCACTCATCACATGAATTCCTCTCGCTAGGCGTTCAGCATGCTTGGTCCCGTTGGCAATGTTCACAGTGTTTGGACGAGGTCCGAGCATATCTTGCCAATCTGTGGTGTTGGAGTGGTCTATTCTCATGGTTCATCCACTGATGTCTTTGCGACCAATGTGTTGTATGTGCCGGGTCTGGAACTCAACCTCGTATTTTTCATGGCTCTCGACCTCATGAGCATGGACATCCTTCACTCCTGTGGCATTGACACTATCTCCCTTTCCCCTTCCGGTCAGGTCATGTTCCATGCTGTCTGCCGTGATAACCTCTGTCACATCACTCGACTTCCTTCATCTCTGTGCCCTCCCTTGTCTTGTATGACAAATGTGTTTGTCACTAGTGTTCTTTCCCCCCGGCACATGCACCTCCTCCACTGTCGCAGTTGCCACGTACACTCCAAGGTTGTTGATAGCATGCTCTACACTCAGCCTGCGCTTGGACTTGATCCCTCCACCTTACAGTGGCCTTGTTGCAACGAGTGCATCGACTGCGCCCAAGGTAAGATGCATTGAGCCTCTTACCATGCGTCCTCTTCTCATGCCACGCACCCGCTAGAGCTCGTCCACTCAGACCTCATGGGTCCTCTCCCATTCGTATCTATTGTTGAGGGAAACCAATATGCACTGACCCTCACGGATGCCCACTCACGCTATTGTTGGGTCATTTGCCTCCATTGAAAGAGCGACATGGCCTTCGCCATCCGTGCCTGGCACCTCGCACTTGAGCGCGGGTGCGGCCACACCCTCTGCCATTTTTTTTCTGACCGTGGCGGCAAGTACATGGGGGACACTACCTCCTATATTGCCATTCATGGAGTCCGTCATGAGACATCCGCCCATGGGACACCACAGGAGAACGGTGTCTCTGAGTGCTGGAACCACACTATGGCCAATGCTCTCCGCACCATGCGTGTTGAGTTCAATTTGTCCAAGGGCTTCTTCTTTGAGGACATTTCCTACATGAGCAGAGTGTGGAACCGTGTTCCCCATGGTCCCTTTCCCCCCCAAGCAACACTGTATACATAATGGTGCATTCAGCAGGCCGATCTTTGGCTTGCTTGTATCTCGGGGTGCGGTGCCAGTGTTTGGCTCGTCGAGGAACATCAAGATGGCAAGCTTGTCCCTCACGGCCGTCTCTGCACCTTCGTCAGTGTCTTGCGTTAGTCCAAGGCCTGGTGATTCTGGGATCCGGTCCAGCATCGCGTTGTTGAGTCTCGCGATGCCTTGTTCTTTGAGGACCTCTTCTCTCGCGACCTCCCTTGCGTCCGGTCTACCTCCTCTCTACCTCCATCCCTGACGTCTTGTGGGGGAGATACTTGTCATGTTGCCGCTTTGAATCCACAGGCACCAGTCATCCCGCTTGCATCCACATCCTTGGCAGTGGATAGTCTAGATCCTCCTCCCTCACTGTCCACCTCGCCGCCCAGTTCCCCTGTCAACCATGTCGTGCACCCGTCGGAGATGGAGTCCTCAGATGAGTCCTTCGCCCAGCCTAACCCCTTGGCTGACCACATTCCGGCCTCTGATGCACCCACCCTTGTGGATCCGCTTATGTCTACTTGTTCCTCAACATCGGACCCGGCGCCTACCCCCTCCTTGCCATCTCCTCCTCGCCGGGCTCCTTCTGCCGTCACTGGCACCTTGGCACACCAGGTCTACATCTGCGCTTCTGGTGGTATTCTACAGCCTCGTAAGCCGGCGGCACCCTTAGGTCCTCGCACCAAGGCCCCTCGTCCAGCCTCCAGCACATCCATCGACACACCTTCATCCCCTCACACTTTTATGAGCGGTGAGCCCAGCATCAAGGTCCTTAGCCTCACGGCCCTTGGCCTGGATGCCCAGGACACTCACCAAGGATCATCCCTGGGCTACGCTCTCATCTCCCAGGAGCATTACTGTACGGTCTCCGCCACCTTGGCCCAGGACCCTGTAGGACTTTGCGCCACCCATGTGCTGACGGCACGACCGTCCCCACTGGCACCCGACCCACAGAGCCTACACAAGGCCCATGCCGCTCCCAACGCAGACCAATGGGAGGCTGCTTGTTGGGAGGAGCTCTCCGCCATCAATGAGTACATAGTATACAAGCTAGGGGAGCTTCCTCCTAGCAGCAAGGCCATAAGGGCAAAATGGGTGTTTTGCCGAAAGTGGAAGCCACATGGCACTCTGGACAAGTATAAGATTTGGCTCACCGCCAAGGGCTTCTCCCAGGTTGCAAGAGTTTACTACGACTAGGTCTTTGCCCTGGTTGATCGTTTCACCACCAATTGGGCACTCTTCAGCCTAGTCGTACAACATGGTTGGGAGCTCCACCAGATGGACGTGAGCAATGCCTTTCTTCACGGTGCTCTTAATGGTGAGGAGCTCTACATTATCTAGCCCCCTGGCTTTGAGGATGGGACAGGCCAATGTGGTGACTACAAAAGGCCCTATAGGGCCTCAAGCAGTCTCCTTGGTGCAGGAACATCGAGATCAGCCGTACCCTTCTCTAAGGCGGATTCATCCACAGCAATGCAGACCTGGCACTCTTCATCAATTCCTCCTGCGACTCCCTTTGCTGCAATCCTTCTCTATGTGGACGACCTACTCATTGCATCTCCCGACCTTGCCGTTGTCAAGCAGATGAAAGAGTTGCTCAAGTTGACCTACAGGATGAAGGGTCTTGGGTTCGCGCAAGTTTTTCTTGGCATGGAGATTGAGCATAATCTCGTACATGGCAGTATGTGGGTACATAAGGCAGCGTACATTTAGATGCTCGCTTATCACTTTGCCAATCACCTGACCACTGTCCCAAGCGCCTCCACTCCGATGACCATAGACGGGCAGGTGAAGCTGAAGGCTACTAACGCCAGCATCTTGGGTGTAGCAGTGAACATCACGACGTTCCTCTGTCATCGAGTCAGCTATGTTTCTTGCCACCACCACACGGGCCGACATCGCCTTTGTTGTGAATGTCCTTGCCCAATTCTCACAGGCTCCACACAAGCTGCACCTTGATACAGCTGTCTGCGTGTCGCGGTATGTGGTCTCCACCACACATCGAGGCCTCACCTTTCGACGTCATTCATCTGAGATAGCCGTAGGACACCACGTCCGTGGCGTCCGTGGTGACAGCGACTTGGCGTGTAGCCCAGATGGGAAGAGCCACACTAGTTGGATCTTTCTTATCGGGGGCACGACAATGTCATGGTGTAGCAAGAAGCAAGGATGTGTCGCACGCAACAAAGCAGAGGCCAAGTATGTGGCGTTGGATGCTGGTGCATGTGAGAGTGTGTGGTTGCATCACTTATTCGGTGAGTTGCGTCAGCCTGTGTTGTCCATCACCTTGCATTGTGAAAACGAGACTTTCGTTGTCATGGCCGAGAATGATGGTACGGACCATGCACGCACAAAACAAATTAATGTTGAGTATCACTACATACATTCCTTGTTACATGAGGGAATCAATCACAATGTGTGGGCCAAGACTGTGAAACAGTTGGCTCAGTTACTCACCAAGGCACTGAAGTGCAACTCATTAGAAGAGGCTGTAACTATGGTCGGATTGCTGCCCTAAATGTATGTGGTGTGACTCTTCCTCTTGCATGCATTGTTGTTGCACATGTGGTTCTTCTCCTTTCACTCTTGTATTCAGTGTTGGGCCGGGGACCATAGGGGAGCATGACTTCAGCATGTTCATGTACACTGACACCTTTGGATCATAGGGGATTGTTGTCGTTTTTTCCATGCACTGCCTCACTGACTACTACTGTGACCTCTTGCCTGGTGTACATGCTCATGTAGACGACTGAGTGGATGGACGCTGATGCTGACGGGGCGCTGTTCGGTGAAGTGGACGTGTCGTCGTGAAGACGAGCGTGTGGTTCTCCTCCTCTTGTGCGTCTAACACTACACCCTCACACGACCAGCCCCATTGGCAGCAACCCTTAGCTGTCACGTCACCAGTAGTCGTAGATAGCTCTCACAAGCAGTGTAGTCAACACCCGAGTTTGGGCAGCCATAACTCCACAAAGATACTTTCTTCCTTATTCTGATTGCATGAATGTGTTTGCAACGTGGATTTTTTTTTCTTGTATGGTCCACGTTTTAGGAAAAACGGAGAATACCTGGATTTTGGGATGTCTGGTGTCTAGTAGGGTTCACCTAGGAAATTCTTCTAGATAGGATAGTGCTAGGAATTATCTGGTTTGCTGGTTTTCTGAGTAACAAGCATCAGAGCCGAGGTGAGGCTAGAACTTGGAGGGGTCTCAAGTGGTCGCTCATTCTTAATTCCTAATCAGTCGTTGCTTCATTCTAGCTGCTTTCTCGCGCCAATGTAACATATGGTGGTGTTAATCCAAGTGGAAAGCATGTCTTCCACAGGGATGAGGTTTGGGAAAATGTACCATTAAAATATTTGGGACAAATGGATGATTTGAATTCAGCAATAAGTGTACTTAGATTTCTAGTATCGACTGATTCAAGCACATATACACAATGCTGAGAATAAGAATGAGGCATATGTTGGGTCCTTGGCACTCAAGCCGAGCAATGCATATGAGGTAGAGTCATGAGTGGATGCTTCAAGAAGCTCCGTGGAGAAGACAGGGGGCTTTGAGAATATCTAGGTGTCATTTTATAAAGATTCAGAGCCGTCAAGAAGTTGAATGAGAAGTATCGGAACTTCGATAAACAACACAACACTTCTGTCAAACTTTCTTGAAGGTGGTCAAAAAAATTCAAAACTTTGGGATCGTAACATCAGAGGTTGAGGCGTTTGGCCAATATGCCCTCGGGTGCACGGCAGAAAATTCCTAAGGTCGACTCGTGTTTAGCCATAAATGTAACAACAAAACTGCCCAATCACAAAGATGTAGTGACTCGTGTACGGCAGGTACGTAGCACCCTTTTAACCACTACGCCCCAGAGCATTAGTAGACGTAGGCCCATGATGACGCTAATAGTCTCCATCCGGTTATCCACGTCTCAGAGGTTGTCATTGGGCCCCTAGCTATTCTTCATGGCGTCGTAGTCCTGCTTCTTGACAAGATACTCAGTCATTTTTCCACGGTGTCAATGCCCAAGGATATCTTCAATTGCGTACTCCGTGTCCTTGTCCACTTGTACAAGAGGTGGTGGTGTGATGAAATTGCCTAGGAAGCTCGTATTGGTGTCCCAAAATTGCTTGAGCTTGCTGATGAGGAAGACAGGGTAGATTTCCATACTCGCATGCAGGTGAAGTCAAGCAACGACAGGGGTTTGCATTTTCTCCATCTGAAATGGTACTGACCATCAAGTCTAAGCTTCGCAAAGTCCTTTTCTTGGAGTTTGATGTTTGTAGAGTCGAGGAGGAAACAGTGAGCGGTGCTGAACACATCATCGCTGCGATATCCATCGGTTGCATGCTTCATCGCTCTTTGTGTCTTTGTGAGAGTCTTTGTGTTTCGTCCCAAACGCTTGCAAAGTCCTTTGGTGGATGTCGAACACGGGGATGTTCCTTTGACTCTGTAATGTAGTCGATATGGTGGGACGTTTACCATATACTACTTTGAAAGGGATTTTACCAGTTGAGGTGGAAGTGGTGGAGTTGTATGCAAGCTCGGCTGTGAGCATCTTGTCTGTTCAATCAATGTTGTGCAGCTCGTATAATGTGTGGAGAAGGTGTTCGACTGTCTGATTGGTCCACTCTGTTTGCCTGTTCATTTGAGGGTGGAATGGTGTGGATAGCTGAGTTTGAGTATTGTGATGCATCATCAGTTCGCGCCAAAAACGGCTAGTGAAGAGGCCGTCTCTGTCACTGATGATGGTACATAGCGCGCCATACAGCTGTACAATCTTGTTTAAGAACAGACATGTTGTTCTTTTTTCACTGATGGTGGTCGTTGTCAAGATGAAGTGCCACATTTTTTAAAATCTGTCCACCAACAAGGAAGGCGTCATCAACTTGAGGGGTAGCGGACAATCCCATCACAAAGTCCAAGATGTCGGTTCACAGTTCTGTTTGAACACGTATGGGTTGGAGTAGGCCGGGTGGCCTTGTGCAACCAGATTTCTCTCTGCAGATGTTGCATGATTTGCAGAAGTTGGACACGTTGTCCTGTATCTTATCCCACCATTAGTATGTTGTTAGCTTCTTTAGTGTCTTGTCCTTGCCGAAGTTACCACCTGGACCGGTGTCATGACATTCCTTCACTAACATTCTTTGGAGCTTCTCGTTTGGTGGAATGACGACTTGGTGAGTGAATCATCTTTTGTCGTACCTACCAAACTTCTGGTAACCGTTCGCGAGCAATCTTGTAAGGTACTGGTCTTGTTCGACAAGGAACACTATGATCTTGGTGATTGAATCTAGTCGCCGACTTCAAGAATCCGCCAAGTTGGCTTTTCTAGGCCAGTACTTGATATCGTAGTCAAAGTGAGGTATGGTTAATCAGCCCAGATTCATACACTCCACGATCAGTGTCGTGAAAAGTGTATTCATATATCCATGGATTTCTCAATAATCATGGACATGAATGCATGTGGCTGGACCCCGCAGGTACATTCCTTATCAAACATGAAATGACTAAAGGTGGTTTTAGGAAATGGAGAGCTTTTGGTAAACGATTGATGTTCACTTTTATGTTTGCTTCCCAATACACTTTCTTGTACACAATACTAAGGGTGAAGTGATTGGTCATACATGGTCGAAGTTGGAGTCAAGTGACTTCATCCATTGCGTCTGTCTATGGCTTAGGATTGGCTGAGGTTTGAGATGGTGCATGATGGTCGGTGCGGACGATGCATCATCAACGTTCTATGTTCCACCGCCATGTACTGAGCACGCGCACAAGAGCGAGTATTTCTTTCTTGTACACTGTGTAGTTGGCTTCTGCCCTGCTTAGCCATTGCAGCTTGGACGTGACCGGTTGTTCTCCGCCACCATTTTCTTGGAGGGAAAGAACTCCGATTGCTCAATCAGATGCATCGATGACCATGATGTAGTCCACCGTCGGATCTGCCAATCGTGAGGCTGGTTTTGAGGTCAGAGCATTTCTCAAAGAGTGGAATGCCTCTTGTTTTCTTTCCTCCAAATTCTACACGTTGGATTTTTAGTGAGATCGAAAAGAGCAGCTGACACTCAAGTGTATTCCTTTACGAATTGATGGTGGTTGTTGCAGAAACCCAAAAATACTTGGACGTGAAAACTTCTTGTGGAGGTCGGCCAATCAGCGACCGCTTGCACCTTTTTTGGGTTGATGGTGATTCGTGTGCCACCACTGATGTGGTCAAAAAACTCGATCAAACAGCAACCAACGTCCCACGTCAGTAGATTTCTAAAACAAATCTCATCTTTGTGGAAATTCAAGAAATTTATCAAGATTTCCATTGTGCTCCTCCGGGGTACGGTTGTACATGAGGATGTTGTCAAGATACACAATGACAAATTTGTCGAGGTACAAGTGGAACATGTTGGTTATCGCTGCCAAACATTGCGGGGGTGTTTGTGAGTCCAAACGCCAGAACCGTGAATTGAAATTGCTTGAAGTGCAGAATTCAGTCTTCTTGACTTCCTGATTGGATACGTGGATCTGATGATAGCCGCTCCGTAGGTCAATCTTGTTCAAATTTGGAGCCCCATGGAGGTGGTCAAAATTTTGCCTTATGGCACAAGAGGGTAGCAGTTCTTAAAGCTAATGTTGTTCAATTCTCGATAGTCGATGCACATTTGCATCTCTCCGCTTTTGTTTTTCACAAAAAGTACATATGTCATATATGGTGACATGGAAGGTCTGATGAACCCTGACCGAGCATCTTGTCCAGCTGCTTCATGTGTTACGTTAGCTTGTGATCGCTCATCGGATAGATCCCCACCATTGTCCATCTGCTTCCCGGCTTAAGGTATATCTTGTGACCAATATCTTACTACAAAGGTAACTCTAAGGGTATTTCATCCCATCAAACTTCTCAATGAGCATTGTAGACTCCTCCAGTACTTCAGCAAGCTTCTCAGGTACCAAGGTCATCTTTGTCGCCTCGGCACTTATGACTTGTTCCGCTGTCCTTGTCGCCACATGAACTACCCACGCTTGACATCTACGCTTCAGGTACCAGTTGGCCATGTCCACAGGTATCATTTGGCGTTTTGTGGCTGCTGCAACTTTCTCTACTGGCTCCACCTCTGCTGGAACCGCCGTTGCATCATGGGTCGCTCGACCAGATGCACATGTTTTCTGCCTGCAACGTTGACATAGACCCATCCGCAGGTCCATTCCATCAGTGGATTGTACCAGTACACAAAAACCTTGCCCAAGGCTGATTTTGTGGTCATTCATTGGGCAAGTCCTCCAGACTGTTACGTCATGTAGATCTCCAATTTGTAGTCGGAGTGATTTGCAAAATTGACGTATCGGTAGTCGTCCGTTGACGGTTTTTCCTTCAAATACCCTAGGTTTGGTCTGCAAACCCAGCTTCCAAACCATGTCATTTTTGGCAAAGCTCTGAGAAGCTCCTCCATGGGTTGTCCTCATACCCCTCGTAAAATTTTGCAATGCCAGCAATCATCATCTACAACGATGTGAGCCGCTTCAATGGGCCATCGTTTGGTGCAGATTTTGCTGACCGGACAGGAGCCTCACCGTCTACTCCTGTCCTTTGCCATTTCCTGGCTCCTCACTCTTACTCTGTAACTTCTCCTCGTTTGAGGTTCGTTGATGTCACTTTTGACTCTCTTGCGAGATATGACCCAGCTCCTCGCAACTCTAGCAGAGTCGTGTATTACGTGTTTTGAAGGCGTCAATCTCCATTGGAGATGAAGTTTCCATAGACTACGAATTTCCTGTGCGACAATAAGAATTCTGGCTTTGGGTTCGCCAACCATTGGATTCCTGCATTTGATTGTTGTAGACGGTGTTGTCAATGCAATTGTATACTGTGATCATTTGCAAAATTTTGTCTTAGATGAAAAACTGGCAATTGCTTTCTGAATTTCTTTCTTGACGCCATTGTTGTAGTAGAAACACAGTTCGTCGGGGGCGAGGTCACTGCCGGTCATCATTTCATGGAAAGGCCCAGTATACTCTGCTACACTAGACTTTAGATCAGACCACTAACTCAATGGCCTGCAACGTAAAAGCAAGGCCGCAAGGTCTATTTTCTTCTTCTTTTTATTGACCCCTGCAGCGGTTAAGTACACCTCAAAACGCGTCAGCTACATCCCTACCATTAGTCCCTTGGAGTTTGTGGAATTGAACGTTTTGGTAAGTGCCTGACCATTCCGGGTTCACTCGAGAGTTGCATTTTTACTCTCGGTGAGCACTGCTTGGTGCACACAAAACTCAAAGCTCTTTCATGACCATGTTGAGTTTTTGGAGTAGATGGGTGTTAAGGCTCTAGAGTCAAACTTCTGGTACAGTTTTTGTTCATTTGTGCTTGTCGGCCGGTGCCTCCCATTGTGCCAGGTGTCAATACGATGGGCAGCAATGGAGAGAAGGGATTCACTGAGCCAAAGGGATCCGTCACCAGGTTGACCGTCGGGTCCGTGCACCATTCACTGCAAAGGTTGCCCTTGCTGTATAATTTTTCTAGAGTGTGTCAGTGGTAATCCTCCATTACCAGAGTACTTGTTGGGGACTGTTGCTCATTGCCAGTTGCACTCACTCCATTCACCGGTCTTGTCGCAAATTCTACAATCTTCTGAATGGTGGAGATGTGTTGAGAACTTGTGCATGTCATTAGTTAGTCAATGTGTTATGTTGGTTGTCCCTCCAGCGCCACTGTCCTCTCATGCCAAGTGTTACGCCGAGCGGAACATAGGTGGTTAACAGGGAAGAGGTGCGGGATAAAATGCAATTCAAGGATTTCAAAAGCATGGATGATTTGCATTAAGCATTTAGTGTACTTCAATGAAAATTCTTGAGTGAGTTCAGCACATACATACAATGTCAAGAATGAGAATGAAGCCTATGTTGGGTCTTCCGTGCTCAACCCGAGTGACGCATACAAGGTTGCGTTGTTAGGGGCTGCTTTTAGAAGCTCTGTCTAGAAGTCGCGGGGCTTCAAGAATATCAAAGCACAATTTTGTGAAGATCCAGAATTGTCTAAAAGTCAACTGAATAACATCAAAATATCAATATAGTTCACGATAGTTCTGTCGACCTTTCTAGAAGGTTGTCAAAGTTGTCCAAAAACCTCGGAATCGGAACACCGGAGGTTAGGACAGTTGGCCAAAATGCACGCAGCCAGACGACGGAAAAATGTTTGAGGTCAACACATGGTGGGCCATAAGTGTAATGACATAAATGCGCACTCAACACGTTCTAGGTACTCATGTTTGTTAGGGACATACAAGGCAGTACACTAAGCAGAACGTACATGGTGACGAGGTAGAAGCTAGAGGAGAAAAGATGAGTCAATGAATGAAGGAAATAAGACAATTTCAATTAGTAGTATGTGTTCCTTGATTAACAGTGTCAAATTTCTCAAGAAAATATCTGTTACGCCGGGCAAAGCGTAGGTGATTCACATGGATGAGGTGTGAGAAAGTAGCAAGTGTACTTTGATGAATTTTTTTTAGTAATTCAAGCACATATATACAATGACAAGAATGAGAATGAGGCATATGTTGGGTCCTTGGTGCTCAAGCTCAGCAGTGCGTGTAAGGTTGCGACATGAATGGCTGATTTATGAAGTTGTGCTGAGAGTCGGAGGGCTTCAAGAATATCGAGGTGCGGTTTTGTAAAATTCCAGTGTCATCGAGAAGTCTACCGGCCATATGGAGGTTACAATTGAAAAATTGATATGGTTTGGAACACTTCTGTCAGCCATTCTGGAAACTGGTCAAATTAGTTAGATCCTTCTAGAATGGAACACTGGAGGTCAGGAAAGGTGGCGAAAATTCCTTCGGCCAATCAGCGTAAAAATCCTGAGCTCTTTGTATGGTGGACTACGAGTGTAATGATAAAAACAACCACTCGTAGAGTTAAGGGATTTTTGTACGTCGGGGATGTAACACTTCCTCCCCTTTTGGTCGTGACATCTTGGCGCGTTGGGAGACGTAATCCGGTTTTGATGATAGTAGCCGACAATGAAATGATCAATATCTTGGAGGTTGTCATAGGGCTAGGGCTCCTGGCCATTCTGCACAGCGTTGTAGGCATGGCACTTGACCAGACACTTGGTTGGTTTCCCGTGGCGTCGATGTCCAGGGATATCTTTGATCACATACTCTGTATCCCCATAAAGTTGTACAAGAAGTGGTGGTGCGACATCTCTGCTGGGGAAATTCGTACTAGGATCCCGGTAGTGTTTTAACTTGCTGGTGTGGAAAACTGGATGAATTGCCATGCTGTCGGACAGGCAAAGGAATACAAAAACAAGTGTTTGCATTCGCTCGATCTCAAGCGGTCCCAACAAGCAAGATTAGAGCTTTGCAAAGTCTAGTCCTCAGGGTTCGATGTTCGTTGAGCTGTGGAGGAGACGATTGACAGCACTGACCACGTGATAGCTGCGATGTTGGTCGGTCTTTCTCTTCATGACTACTTGTGTCTTTGCGAGGGTTTGTCGTGTTTCCTACCACATCCTTGAGAAATATTTACACTTGATATTCATTGCAAGAATGTTGCTCTGACTATATAATCCTGCCGGTACGGTGGAAATTTTGCCGTAGACCACTTTGAATTGGATTTTACCCGTTAAGGTGGAGGTGGTGGAGTTGTATTCGAGTCCGGCAATCGGCAGTTTGGCCACTAAGTCAGTACCGTGCACCTCGCATCTTGTATAAAGAAGCTGTTCAAACATCTGATTGGTCTGCTCCTGTAGCACATTGGACGGAATCCTTGGCCAACTAGGCAAAAACCGTAGTGCTTGAGGGTCTCCAACCCTCAAGCCATCCCGTCCAACTGCACACAGGCCAGGGACCCCTGCTCAATCCACGTGGTACCGGCCGCGCGCTACACTCTCCCACACTAGGAGGAGGCCACCCTTAGCATCCGCACGTTGGCCTCAAACCCTGTTGCTCTCATACCAATATAGCGGATTGAACAGAATCCTTGGCCAACTAGGCCAAGACCACAGTGCTTGAAAGGCTCCGACCCTCAAGCCATCCCCTCCAACCGCCCACAGGCCATGGATCCCTACTCAATCCAGGTGGCACTGGCCGCGTGCTAGAGCTCCATTTTCCCATTGATTTGAGGATGGAACTCCGTTTTTGGATGAATCCGACTTCCGTAACATGGTATCAACTCACGCCAAAAACTACTAGTGAAGCGGCCATCTCCCTCGCTGATGATGGCACGTGGCACACAATGCAATTGTACCATTTAGAAGATGTTGTACTTTTCCTTCTATAATGCAGGTGGTATTTAGAAAATCTTTCCTACAGGACAATCATGGTGTCGTATCCCTTGGGAGTGGCAGGCAATCCCGTCACAAAGTCTATGCTGATATCGACGCATGGCTTTGTCAGAACAGGAAGTGGCTGGAGTAGTCCGGGTGGCCTTGTGTGGCAAGATTCATTTATTTGGCAGTCATCGCATGATTTGCAGAAGGCTAAGTTGTTGGTTTGGCATCTTGTATCACCAATAGTACTTTGCCAGCTTCTTGAGCATCTTGTCCTGGCCAAAGTGTCCACATGGACTGGTGTCGTGGCATTCCTACAATGGCATTCTCTGTAGGTCCTTGTTTTCTGGGAAAACGACGTGGCAAGCATATCGTCATCGCTAGAAGGGGTCATCAAACCAAAACCTAGTTTTTTCGTACCTGCCAAAATCTCGTAACCCTTTGCGAGCAGCCTCGCAAGGTATGGGTCTTGTGCAACGAGTAGTATACTGATCTCGCTCATCAGATCTCATTGCTGACGTGGAGCATCCACTAGATTAGTTTTGCATGTTGGGACTCAATGCCCTAGTCAAACTGGGGCTCAAGGAACTCCATCTATCAAGTTTTTCAATGACTCAGATTGGACTGAGTCTTGAGGTATCTTAGTGCGTGATGGTCATTGCCAAAGATGCATCATTGCCGTTCCCAATAGCACCGCCACATCTTGAATGCATACGCTGATGCAAGAAGTTTTTTGTGCACCGCACAATTGAGTTCTATCCCATGCAGTTTTCTTGAAATGTACGCGACCGGTTGTTCTCTACCGCCGTTGTCTTGGAGGAGAATGACTCCGGTGGCTCCATCGGACGCGTTGGCGGCCAAGATGTAATCCACCATTGGATCTAGCAATGTTAAGGCTGGCACCAAGGTTAGAGAATTTCTCAAAGAGTTGAATACTTCTTGTTTGCTCACCCCCCAATTCCACTTGGTGAGAGACACCAAAGCTTGGGTGTAGTCCTTGATGAATCAATGGTAGTGGTTGCAAAAGTCCTAAAACACTTGCACATCCCAAACATTGGTCGGAATCAGCCAATCAGTGACTGCATCTACTTTCTTGGGTTCCATGTTGATCAGTCGGCCGCTGATGATGTAGCAAAAACACTCGATCAAACGGCAACGGAAGTCACATTTTAAGAGTTTTTCAAAAACTTCTCTCTTTGTAAAATCATAAGAACTGTTCAGAGATTTCCATAATGCTCCTCCTAGGTAAAGTTGTACACCAGGACGTTGTCAAGGTACATGACAACAAGGTCATCGAGGTACGGGCAGGACATGTTCTTCATTGCTGCCATAACCATCGTGAGGGCGTTTGTGAGTCCAAACGGCATGACCATGAACTCGAAGTATCCATTTCTGGTGCATAATATTGTCTCCTTGACGTCCTTATCAGATACACGGATCTGATGATTGCCGCTACATAGACCATCTTTGTTCAGATAACGGGCCCTACAGAGTTGTTCATCTTCTTATGGAAGAGGGTAGTGGTTCTTTATGGTGATGTTGTTCAATGCTTGTCGTCCACGCACATTCCCATCTTTTTGGTGTATTCTTTGACAAAAACTACAAGTGCCGCATGTAGTGATGTGGAAAGTCTGATGAACCCCTAACTGAGCATCTCATCCAACTGCTTCTTGAGTTCGTTCTGCTCGTGATTGCTCATTGGATAGGTCCCTTTCACCATCAGCATGTTATCTAGTTTAAGGTCTATCTGATGATTGACGTTTCACCATGGAGGTGACTCTCAGGACAGTTCGTCGGGGAAAACCCCTTTGAACTCCTCGATGAGTGCTAAAAACTGCTTCAGTATGACTGAAAACATTTGAAGTGTTGAGGCTAATGTGGTTTCCTTGGACGTTTTGATTTCCTTCTCCTTCTTATTCTCCATGTTGAATAGTCATGCTTGAGCCCCGTGTTCCAGATATCTCTTAGCTAGGCTCAAGGATACCAGTTGGCATTTTGTGGCTGCCGCAACTTCCTCTGCTGGTTCCACATATCCTGCTTCTCGTGGCCCCTGTTACATTGTGGGTCGCTCAAAAAGAGGTGGATGTTGTTTTCTGCCAGCGATGTTGACATAGGTTGATCCAGTGCTCCACCTGTGGATTGTGCCGGTGTAGGAATTCTCACCCGAGGAGAAAATTGTGGTCGTTCACTGGTCAGTTTATCTAGACTGTTACATCGTGAAGATCTTCAATTTACAGTGAGAGAATTTTACAAAGTCAACGTATCTATAGTCTTCCATCAACGTTTTTTCCTTGAAACACTACTGGTTTAGTCTGCAAACCCAACTTCTCAACCATGTCATTGATTGCAAAGCTTTGAGAAGCTCCTCCATCTAGTAGTACAGGCACCATTTTGAGACTTCAACATCCCCTCAGTTGTACTCGCAGTAGTAATACCGGTTGGTCATCCTTGTCCACAACCTTTGGTACCTTCATCTATGTCAATGTGAGCCGCTCAAGTAGACAATTGGTCGGTGCAGGATTTTCTGATTGGACAGGAGTTCCGCCGTTTACTCCTGCCCTCAGCCGTTTCCTGACTCCTCATTTTTTCTATGTAACTCCCCCCTTTTTTTGGTCGGCTGATGCCATTGTCGTCAGTCACACAAGATATGACCTCACTTCTTGCAAGTCTAGTAGAGCGGTTGATAGCGTTGATCAACATCGTCAATCTCCATCAGGGACAAGGTTTCTGTCAATTGTGACTTCCCTCTGCCATGGTAGGAATTGTGACACGACGGTCGCCAGCCGCTGGATTCCTACATTTGAGCTTTGGACTCAGCGTTGCTAATGTAAATTTGTACTTTGATCATTTGTAGAAGGTCGTCTTGGATGCCAAACATTACAATTGCTCCCCGGATACCTCTCTTGAGGCCATTATTCTAGTGGAAGTGGTGTTTTCTTGGGGATGAAGTTGCCACTAGTGATGACTTTGTGGAAATGCACCATAAACTCTGCCATGTTGGTCTGCTCACATAGGCGTTAGAGTATGTACCGTGCGTCAGAATTCTCATTCAACTTCTCAACGCAAGCGAGTGTAGCGTACGCAAAGTCGCTCCACTCTTCCAGTGAAGTAAGAGATTCGTACCACGTCGGATTCATCTACTTGAGAGGTATTATGCCTGCCATCAAGGATGTGAGAGCAATCACGAGAACCTTAGATGTGGCTCTGACAATCTCCTGCTGTTGTTTAATGGTGTTTAGATCGGACCACCAACTTAAAGCTGTGTCACGCAAAATTGAGGCCACACAACCAATGTTCTTTTTATCTTCATTGATCCTAGCAGCGGTTAAGTACGCCTCAAAACTTTTTAGCCACATCTTGCCCATGGGTCCCTTGTAGTTTGCAAGATCAAATGCCTCAGAATTTCCGGTCGAATCTGGGGTTCATTTGATAGTTGGAGATTTCTCTCAGTGAGCACAGCTTTGCGCGCACGGAAATCTGAAGTTCCACCATTGCCGCATTGAGTTGTTGGAATAGATGGGTGTTGAGGCTCTCGTGCCTCAACAACTTTTGGTACATATCTTCACTAATTCTAGCCTATTGACCAGAGCCTCCCATCGCACCAACTGTTGATCCGACATGCAGCAGTGGAGGGGAGGGGCTTGCCGAGCCTGATGGGTCAGTTACCGGACCGGCCGTCGGTATCTTTGGTATTGTACCATTCACTGCAAAGGTTGCCGCTGCTGTTTGGTTCATCTTGAGAGCATTGGTGTTCACGTGCTCCTGATCCTCCATTGCCGGAGTCTTTGCCGGTGACTGCTCCTCATCGCCCGGTGCACTAGCTCGGTACACCGTTGTCTTCGTGAGATCTATGATCTTCTCAATGGTCGAGATGCGCTCAAGACTCATGTGAGGTTGTTGCCACAAAGTTAATGCGTATGTTGGCCATCCAGCAACGCTGCGCTTTGTTACCAAGTACTATGCCAAGCAGAACGTAGGTGGATTATAGGGGCAAATGGATATAGACAATTTGAGGAATTAGGGCAAGTGGATAATCTGTATTAAGCAGTAAGTGTAACTCAATGACAAGTGTTGAGTAAGTCAAGCACATGTCGACAATGACAAGAATCAGAGGCATATGCTGTGTCCTTGGTGCTCATGTCGAGCGACACATGGGAGGTTGCGCCATGAGTGGCAGCTTTGAGAAGCTCCACTGAGAAGTCAAGGGGGCTTTGAGAATATCAAGGCATGGTTTTGTAAAAAGTCGAGTGCCATTGAGAAGTCAACCAAACAATATCAAAACATTGATATGGATCATGACACTTCTGTGAATGATAATGGAAAGTGGTTTAATTAGTCAGAATCTTCTACAAGGGAACACTAGATAAAACACCCTCGGCTGATTGATGTATACATTCTGAGGTCATCACGCGGTGGGATAAAAAATTTACCAAAAAAATACCCACTAGAAGAGATTAAGGACTCGTGTACGCCAGGGACATAACAATACCAACAATAGCAAACACAAGGTGTCATTTTGCATGAGATTGTGGATCCTCGAGTCAAGGGAGGCGTGTTTCATGCAAATTCTTTGTAAAGGGCTAGTAAAAGTCCTATTGATGTTACCCCGAGCAGAGTGGGTGGTTTACTAGGATGAGATGCAGAGCAGAAGACAATTTCATGAACTGGAATAGGGAATTGTTTGACCGGTGTTGAACATGTCGAGCATGTATGTACGATAGAGAGAAATACAATAAGTCATATGTTGGGTGCTGGGTGTTTGAGTCAAGCAACATGTGTAACGCCGTATAGTGAGTGGTCGCTTTTGAGAAACTCCGCCAAGAAGTCAGGGGTTTTGAGGATATTGAGGCGTGTCCCAAACAAATTCTAGCATTGTCAATAATTCGATAGAAAAGCATCGGTATTGTTTGCGACACTTCTATTGACCCTTATGGAAAGTGGTCAAATGTGCCAGAACCTTGGAGATAAAAACACTAGAGGTCAGTGCAATAGGCCAATATGCCCTCAGCCAAACCGCAAAGAAATCCTGAGGTCATTGGGCCACAAATGCAAGAACAAAAATACCCCATCTAGTTGTTTAGGGATTCGTGTATGTCTGGGATGTAGGAATTCTTCCCCATTTAACCGTGACACCCCGGCGCGTTAGCATATGTACACCGGTGATGTTTTTAGGAGCTTTCAATCATATGCATGATGGCTGAGAATGTCATATGGCTCCCAGCTGTTGTGACCACAATGTACTTGTGCCACTTGACCGAAAACTGGGTCACTTTTCCACATTGACAGTGTCCAAGGATGTCTTCAATCACGTAATCCGTATCCCTGTGCACTTGGATTGGGGGTGGAGGAGCAATGTCGCTTTCAGGGAATCTCTCCTTGAGGTGCTGGTAGTATTTGAGCTTACTTACGCGGAGGACTGGGTGGATCGCCATGTAGTCTGGTAGGCTAAGTCGAGTGAAAACTGGACTTTACATTCAACCAATCTCAAAATGGAACATGTATTGGGGCTTAATCTTTAAAAAGTCTTGTCCACATTGCTTGATTTTTTTCAAGTTGATTTGGACGCAATCGCTAGTGTTGAATATGTAACTGCTGCGATGTTGGCCCACTACTCGCGTCATTGGTGCTTGCGCCTTTGGGAGGGTCTGGCGTGCTTCCTCCCAGATGTTAAAAATCTTGTTGGTGGATTTCAACCTCATAAACATCACTTTGGCGTTGTAGTATTGCTGGTGTGGTGGGAAGTCTGCCGTTAACAACCCATTGCAGTGGAATCTGCTGATTTGTAGGCAAGTTCAACGGTTGGCAGTTTTGCTGTCCAATCTTTGCCGTGGAGCTCACATAAAGTGCGGAGGCGTTGTGTAAGCATCTGATTAGTCCACTTGGTCTTCTTGTCGGTTTGAGGAGGGAACGCCGTCGATAGCTGGATTGACTGCCGTAATGTGTCATCAATTTGTGCTAAAAATGGTTAGTGAAGTGGCCATCCCTGTCACCGATGATGGTTTGAGGCACCCCATGGAGCTGCATGATCTAATTTAGAAGCAGGCACATTGTTCCTTTTGTGATGACAGTGGTTGTCGTTGGGATAAAGTGTGACATCTTGGAAAAAATGTCAACCACCACGCAGATGGCGTCATATCCTCCTTGAGTGATAGATAGTCCTGTAATGAAGCCATGCTAATGTCGATCCATGGCTCTGTCAAAAGAGGGAGCAGTTGGAGCAGTACTCGTGGCCTTGTGCAAAAATGTTTTTGCCATTGAAAGATATCACATAACTTGCAGGATGTTGCCACGTCAGTCTGCATTCAGTCCCATGAGTAGTATTTTGCATACTTCTAGAGCTTCCTTGAAAATTTGTCCACCAAGACTGGTATCATTGCATTCTTTGGATAACATTCATTGCAATTCCTCTTTTGGTAGTCCGGCCACTTATCAAGTAAATATCCAACTCCAGTAGTGGTCATCTAACCATAACTTGGTTTTGTTGTACCTGCCAAAATCCTCATAACCCTTTGCAAATAGCCTTGTGAGGTACAGGTCTTGCTCAAAAAGCATGACCTTAATGTGGACATCAAGTCTCATTCTTGGTCCGCACTCAATGTCGTAGTCAAAGTTGGAATCAAGGAACTCTATCTATCAAGTTTGTCGATGGCTCACCTTTGGCTGAGTCTTAAGATGTTTGAGTGGGTGGTGGTCGATGGAGATGAATCATTGTTAACATTCCAGGTAGCAATGCCACGTCTTAGATGCATGCATGACGGCCCAAAATTCTTTCTTGTATATTCTGTAGTTTGGTTCTGGTCTGTGTAGTTTTCAAGACATGTACACAACTGGTTTTTCTTCACCACCGTTGTCATAGAGAAGGACGGCTCTGATTGCTCTACCGGATGTTTCAGTGGCCATGACATAGTCCACCATTGGATCCACCAATTGTAGCGTTGGCGCTCAGGCTAAAGAATTTCTCAAAGAGGTAAATTCTTCTTGTTTTCTGTCTCTCCAACTCCACTCCGTAGTTCTACAAGTCAGATCATAGAGAGGCACAGGCACTCAGGTGTAGTCCTTTCCAAATTTTTTGTAGTAGGTATAGAATCCCAGCAAAAACTGTACATCTCGAACGTTGCTCCATGTCGGCTAACCAGCGACCACACCCACTTTCTTTAGGTCCATGGTGGGCCACATCCTTGGCCATGCCAAGGATGTGGCCCAAAAACTCCATCAAACGGTGACCAAATTTGCACTTTGAGATTTTTTCTAGAGTTTCTCTCTTTGAAAGATCTCAAGATCTTTTTGAATATGTCCATTATGTTCCTCCATGGTGCAGGTGTACACCAAGATATTGTCAAGATACACGACAACAAAGTTGTCAAGTTCCAGCCAGAAAATGTTCTCCATAGCCACCATACATGTTTCAGGATCACTTATGATTCCAAACGGCATGATCATGACCTCAAAGTGCCCCTATCTGGTGCATAACACGGTCTTCTTGATGTCCATAGCAGATACAAGGTTCTGATGATATGCGCTCTGTAGGTCAAATTTGATTCAAAATCCTCGTCCCCCAGAGTTGGTCAAAACATCCATCAGCATGCGGAAGGAGGGAACGGTTCTTGATGGTGATGCTTGGTAATCCACACACATCCGCATCTCATCTATTTTTGTGAAAAGTACATGTGTTGTTTAGGATGTTATGGATGGTCAGATGAACTCGTGATGGAGCATTTCCTCTAGCTGCTTCTTGAATTTGGTCAGCTCATGGTCCCTCATCCAATAGGCCCCCTTGACTGCCAGTCTGCTACTCGGCACAGGCTAGGTGATTGACACTGCATTGCAGAGGTAAATCTCAAGGCAGTTGGTTGGGACAAACCCCTTCAAACTCCTCAACAAGGGATGTAAATTTCTCCGGAACGGCTGCAAAGTTTTCAGTTTTCGAGGCCGAACTTGTTGCGTCTGCTATTGCCATCTCTTCTGCTGTCCCTATCTCTGCATGGACAAGCCACGGTTGTGCTCCACGTCGCAGATATCGTTTGGTCACGTCTTATGATATTGGTTGACGTTTTGCAACTACTGCAACTTCTCCTGCTTCTTCAACCTTTTTGTTTCCCGTAAATGCTGCTGTGTTGTGGGTCCCTTGCTTAGAGGCAGGTACCTTTTTATGCCATTCATGCTGACGTAGACTTCTCCGCTAGTCTAGTCTATTTGCGGATTGTGTTGGTGCAAAAAACATCTCTCAAGGACGACTTTGTGGTCCCTCATTGAGCAAGTTCTCCTGACCGTGACATTGTGGGGATCTCTAATTTGCAGTAAAAGTGGTTTGCGAAATCAACGATTGTGCAATTGTTCATGAACGGGTTTTCCTTTTGTAAACCCCCTGGTTTGGTTTGAAAACTTATCTCTGGAAGCATGTTGTTGCTTGAAAACAATTGAGAAGCTCCTCCTTCAAACTGTACCATTCTGCGACTTTTACACCCCGTCGTTAATACTCCTAACGCTATTGCCGGTTGGTCATCCTTGTGCCCCTCATTGAACTTTGCGGTCTCAAGAACCCTTGTTTGAGCTGATGCGAGCCGTTCAGATGGGCAATCAATGCAAGTGTTTAAACTGAACAGGAGGTTTGCTGTCTATTCCTTCCCATTAGCAAGAGAACCAAGGAAGAATCTTCAATGAATGAGCCCAGTGGGAGGGATTATCTGCCTGGACCATCTTAAAAGCCAAACCCAAAAAATGTTCCCTTTGTCGCAACCCAACTCCTTACTTTCTCTATGACTTTCCCCCCATTTTGACCTGTTGCTACCGTTTCCGTGAGTTGCACAGGATGCCCCCTGGTTTCCCACAAGTCTAGTACAACTGCTTATTGCATCAATCGGCGGAGTTAATCTCCACCAGAGACAAAGTTTCCATTGGCTGTTACTTCCCTCCTTTAGGATATGGATTGTGGCCTTGGGGTCATCAGCCATTGGATTTCTGCATTCGAGCATTGTAGTCAGCGATGTTGACGTGATCAGGTGCTGGGATCATTCCCGGAAGTTTGTCTTGGATGCCGAACATGGTGATTTCTCACCTCATGTCACGCTTGTGTTCGTTATAGTAGAAACAGAATGCGTCAGGGGTGAGGTCACTGTCGGTGATGAATTTTCGAAAACTCTATGCATACTCTGCGACACTAGGCTGCTCACATAGGTGTTAAGCCTGTACCATGCAACATACTTTTTGGTCATTTTTCCGAAGCGTGTGACTAAGGCACGCATGAAAGTCCAACCAGTTTTCCTGTGGATTCAGCAATTCGTGCCACATCAGATTCATCTTCTCAAGAGGTAGAATTTGTGCAGTTGACAATGTCAGGGGTTGCGTGAGCTGTTGACCAGCTCCATCGGTCTTGCTGCTGTTTGTTGGTATTTAGGTTTGACCATAAACTCATTTAGCTGGTGTAGGCTGAGCAGGTCTGAGGAGCACAGGATCATGATGTCCACGTAGAGTGTGATGAGATGATGGAGCAGCTTATTGCGTCGCACGTACACAATCTAATCGGAGTCATAGTGCTTGAAGCCAAGTTGTTCCATGAAGCTATCCATCTGTTGGTACCAGCAGGGGGACAACAGTTTTAGAGCATACAAGAACTATATTGCAAAACTTGCCCTCCAGCGCCTCAGTCTTCTATGGCACCTCCATCGAGATTTCTTTGTTGATGATCCTGTTGAGGAAGGCTATCTTTACATCCATCTAGTAGACCTCCATATCATTTACGACTTCCATTACACCGATCATCTTGCTGCTTGTAAACTTGACAACGTGGGAAAACATCTCATTGTAGTGCTTGCCCTTACGCTGCGCGCACCCCTTCTCTACAAACCGTGCCTTGTACTTGTCCACCACATCTATTTTATGAAGTTTGTCTTCAACACCCACTTTGAGCCGATGACCTTGGTATATTTCGACCTGTCAACCAGCTCCAACGTGTCATTTTTTATGATGGATGCCAATTCCAACTTGATGGCGATGTCCCACTGCTCCCTCTTGGACCGCACAAGCACTACTTGCACGGTCTTTGGCGCTGTTGATGGAGCCATCATGCACCACACCATGCCAATCTTTCTGTCGGTACCTACATCAAAACACTTTTCCTCTCTCCACTGCCTTCTGCTGCGGCATGACAGTTTTGGTGGCGCCGTGGCCATCTGCCATGCTCCTTCCAACTTTGCTTGCTCTGGCAAAACATCAACTCGATGGCTCACCGAGGGTCTCTCCTCCTCTGGAAAAACATCAACCGGACGGACAGCATGTCCAAAGGATTTCTTGCTATCACCCAATGTGTACTCCCCTAAGACTACACTCTTGGACACCCGTAGTGCCTCCTCTGATAGATTGTTTTGATGTAACCCGGCTGCATTGTCTTCAAGGTCCTGTGCATCAGCTTCTGCCTCTGCCACACTACCGTGCTTCGACGCCGCGTCCTTGACCCAAACGTCCGTTGGCTCCTTCTCTTAGTCAAGGAGCTGGAACCACTCCCACTCTTTTGGGGAGTTCATGATGCCCATGTCGTTGCTATTGCTTCTGAAGCTCTGCTCCTTGTCAAAATCAACATCATGACTATGGATGAATTCTTGCGTGCACCGGTCCCAAAGCCAATATGCCTAATGCGTACTCTCGTAGCCAAGAAGTTAACATTGTTTTGCCCACAGTTCCAGCTTGCTGTCGCACCGCTCTGAAGCTTGCACCATCGCGTGCACTTTGTACCCAAACACCTTCAGATGTGCCACATTTTGTGTGTACCTACTCCAACCCTCTTGTGGCACCTTCTAGATGTCCTTACCCTTGAGCACTGGTGTTGGAGTGACATTGATGGTGTAGCTTGCAATACGCACAGCCTCTGTCCATAAACCTTGCGTCAACCCTGCACCTGCATATATGGTCCGTAGTATGTTTACCAGCATCTTGTTCATCCGCTATGTCACTCCATTGACTGTAGATAGTACGGCGTAGTGGTTTTCCACTTGATTCTATGTTACCTCAGCCATCCCTATAACCAACATACTCTCTGTCGATATTGCTAAGTGATGCGCTGACCTTCTAGATATTCTGTCTCTCCACCGCCATGATGTGCTCCTTCAGCCGATCCAGGACCTTACCTTTCCACTTCATGAAGTACAAAAAGATCTTCCCGCTGTAGTCATCAATGAAAGTGACGAGGTACCTCAGGCTGCTATTTGACGGCATTTTCATGGTCCACACACGTCATTGTGCATGACCTCCAGCAGGTCCTGTGTGCTAGCCTCATTCTCGTTGAGCGGCTTGCGTCGCGCCTCGTGCAAAATGCAAGGCTCGCATATCTTGTGTACCTTTGTATCTGTTGCCGCGTCTGCTGATCATCCGCAACAAGGCCGCACACCATTTTGTGCTTTGCCATATCCTTAACAGTTGCGGACGATTAACACCCCAAACATTGGTAGCATGGATCCAGATGAGCGCTTTCTTCCTTGCCAATGTTGACGACGCGCTCCTACGAGTCTGTTGCATCCAAAGCCGCAGAGATCACCTTGTTCTCCATAATGTAGGGACTGCCCTTATGTTTTGCCTCTAGCATGGCCTCACGACCGCCATCCTTGCGCACCACTATGCCTGATCTGCAGAAGGATACCTCATATCGCTTATCCATTAAGCAACTGACACTCAGAATGTCAGCCAGGCCGAGGAAGTGCTGGACGTCACGAATTACTCGCAATGACTTCTTACCGCCCACCACAACTTCCACCTCTACTTCACCATAGCCTACCGCCGGCTTGATTTTTTTGTTTGTGACCACCATTGATTTGACAATTTTCTTGTGATTGATGAACCGCAACTTCTCGGCCCCAGCGTGATCCTCAACCCTGGAATCCAGGCACCACTTGTTTTCCTTCTTGAGGAAGTGGTTCTTTTTTCCATTGAGGAGTGAATTTTTGCCTTTGGCATCCTTGCCACTGGCCTTCACCTCCTCTGGGTACTCACAGGCCCATTGGCCCTCCTTGCCACAGTTACGACATGCAACTTTCTTGGCACCCTTCTTGCCACCGTGCATTCCATTGCCTCATGTGCTCCCGCTTCCTCCACCATGCGTTTTGGTGACAAGGGCCGATGAAAAAGATGGGGCCTCCCTGTAGCTTTGGTGCTATGCCTCGTTGCGGATGTGCTCTGTGCCTGGTCATAGGTGAGCTTTTCCTCCGACGATCCTTTGAAGACAGTGATAAGTGGGTCCCAACTCTCAGGTATGGCCATAATAAGGGCCATCACCTATAGCTGCATTTCAATTTTCCACTCCATGTTGTTGCATTGTGAAGCCGGTGGTTTTATCTGCTGCATGGTGGAGATGATGTTGTCAGAATGAACATCTGAAAAGAGAACAATCATTGGAGGAGAATCAAGCTCTCAAGAAGGGTTCAGGTACCACACCAAATCACCTTGACCAACGTCTTGTCAGTCTTGTGGTCGTTCGAACTACTGTCAATTCTTCCCTAATAATGAGACATTTTTCACCCACGTCCAGTTAGCAAAAAAGAGGATGTTGCTTTACCTGTTTTCCTGTTCTTCCTTTAGGTACCAATGATGATCATTCCCTTGAGTTTAATCCAGAACATTTCTTATCATCCTGCTTGCTTTCTGTTCCGCAACCTTGCCGCAGTGTCTCGTCTCTGTCCCATTCCTCTCTCATTCACTCTTCATCGTCCAATCTGAGCTCTTGCAAATCTTTGCTAAATCACTCTTGCTCCTCCGCTCTGCTCTGCTCACCACATGAAAGCTTCCCCTTCCTGCATCAACGCTCTCTTACCATACTCCTCTCTACTATTCACTCCAATGGTCTATCTCTACTCCTACGTGTTCTTGCGCCTATTTCTGACTAACTCCTTGCTCTCTCATGCAGACCTTTACCCTGTCATGATTTTATGCTTGTGCACCTTTCATTGCTTTTTCCTGCTTCTGTCATCACTCACTGTGCTCACTTACTTCTTCTCACATATAGTGTCACCTTCCTTGATTCATACCGTGAGAAGCCATTTCATTATGAATATTTTGATTGCCAGCAACTTGGATTTGGTGGATAGCAAATATTTTTCCAAGCTTTGGCTGCAAGGTTGCAGCCTTGGAAGTAGTCCCACTGCAAACTCAACTGTCCAGGCAGCAGGAGCATGACCGCCTCTGTGTTCTTCTTTTCAAAGGCCTACTTCTCCTCATCCTTAGCCGTCACCTTGTCAAAGACTTCATTTTACAAAATGATCTCCAGCAGCCCCTTATGCGCAAGATGGAGATCAAAGTGCCACCTCTATACCCCAAAGCCAGGGCTGCCCACATACTTGTGCATGGGCTGCATCTCCTTCTGCGCCATTGAGCAGCCTTCTGCTCTGACAAGTCCACAGACTTCACAACGACACCGTCTCCAATGACAACCTCGTGCATGGTGGAAAGCGTGGTGGCCCAAAACCCTGTGTCAGAAATATAGTTTTGACGTGTCTGATATTCTCGTAGTGATTTCTTCCTACTGTACAAATCTGCGACTGAGCATGAGCTTTCTAGTTTCCTCACGCTATGCAAGCAGGAATTTAGAGACAGTCACTTTTGCGAAGGGTATCGAGCAATCTTGAGTTCATTGTTGAAAATGGAGATGATCTGAAGAGTTATATTGCTCTTCATGAGCTTTTCAATTCACCAATTTGCACGCGATTCAACCAAGAATACCTTATAAGTCAAGCTTTCCTAAGTGCAGGTCACAACCACCACAGAAACGTCTAGTGTCTCTATGGTGTCCACACGCCGTGGTGCCTTTCTTCACATGTAAAATGATTTTCTGGATGGATCCTTTGCATGTGATGGAGGAGTCCCATGCACTGTTACAATGTGCCTCGGTCACTTATGTTGAGTTTGATGATAGGTTCTGACAGGGTTTGAATCCTGTCTGCGGACATGTAGTCAGAATTGATGAAGTCCTTGAGGAACAAATTGTACTTCTGAGTCGAGGACTTCAAGCCAGCATTTTGGCTGTTTCCCCTAGTAACAAGAACTACTAAATCTGGTGTATTTTATCCACCAAACAAATGGGCAGTCATCCGGCAGAAACATCCACTGGATGTTGTTTTGTGCCTAACTTCCCAAGTCATTGCACACACCCCAAATTTAACAGCTCATACCTTGATACTTGTTGGAATCCGGTGATTTAAGTTGCACCGGATTCATAAACCTGTCAAATTTCAGGGGCAATCACCCAATCTTGGTTTGGAGCATTCATCAAGGTACAACATCAAAGTGTGGGATTTTTTCTCCCTCACGCAATTCATCGTCGCTACTTAGCACTGAACTTGGGCATGCAAGAAGGTAATTTACAATTGAAGTCGACCAAACAGTATAAAAAAAGTGATACAATTTGTGACACTTTTGTCGACCATTGTGGAAAGTGGTCGAATGTGTCAGAAAACTCTGAAACAGAATACCGGAGGTCGAGGCAAGTAGCCAATATGCCCTTAACCGAACAATGCAAAAATCTTGACGTTGACATACAGATGTAAGAACAGAAATGCCCACTCATGTAGTTTAGGGTCTCGTCATGTCTGGGATGGAACAGTCAAGAACTCAAATGAATTGCATTGAAAGATTGACATCGTTCGTGAAAATTCAGCCAACATATGTGGAAAGTGTTAAACCTGATAGAAGTTTCTAAAATGGAATAGGAGGAATACGCAGAGCTGACCGTGAATGGTGATCACATAGAGTTTGTGCAACAATAGATGACTCAATGAACTGTCAGAATTGGATTTTTTGTACATAAAAGCATGTATACATGAATGGAAAGTTTTTAAACTTTCAAGCAAAGACATGTCATTGCAAAAAACTAGGAGGCATGCTTTGGGTTTTGGACGCTTGAGCCAGAATCCACGTGAGATGTTATGTCATGAAACGGTAGTCAGAAAACCTCTGCCAAAAAATGATCATATCAAGGCATATCTTTGTAATAGACGTTTGCCGCCAAGATCCGATCGAACAGTATCAAAAGATCAAAATGGTTGGTAATAGTTTTGTCCGTACTCATGGAAAGTGGTTAGAATTGCAAGTTTCTTTTGGAAGAAACCAGCTAAGGTCTGGGCAGCAGGCCAAGATGCACTCAGCCAAACGGCGTAAATGCACGGAGTTTGACGAGTGGTGGGCCAACCATTCTAGGACAAAGATACCCATGCGTAGAGTTAGGGATCCATGTACGTCATATGCATGAAATTTCCCCGCCATTTAGCTGCAATGTCCTTGAGTGTTGCAAGACGTAGGTGCTGGGTAAAAGTCACCATTTCTCTGGGAATCGATGTCCTGAAAGTTGTCGCAAGGCTCCCAACTGTTGTGCAAAGCATCATAACCCTACCACTTGACAAGATACTCCTTTGGTTTTCCTCCTCCGCGATGTCCAATGATTTCTTTAACCACAGACTATGTGGCCTTGTTTGCCTCCACACGTGGCGGCTGAGGCACAACTCTTCAAGGAAAATGCTCACTTGCATCCCGATAAAGCTTAAGTTTGCTGATGTAGAAGACCAAGTAGATAGTCATGCTGTCAGTAGGCAGGGATTTCCAATGACAGGTGCCCACATTTCTTCGATCGCAAATGATCCCAACCCCTTGAGCTTTGCATAGTCTAGTTCTTGTAGTCTGAAGTTTGCTGAGCTCAGTAGGACACAGTTTCCAATGTGATACATTGTGTCCTTTCAATTCTTGTTGGCCACTAGATTCATTGCCTCTATGTCTTTGCAAGCAGTTGGCAAGCCTCATCCCAGATGTTTTGACATTCATGTTGATGTATGTCGATTGCTGGTATGCTGTTTGAATTGAACATACTGTAGACTTTCCAACCTGCCAGGTATTTTCTGAAAACCACTTCACATGGGATTTTGTCGGTTTCTGTGAGTATCGTAAAGTTCATCAATTGAGAAATTTGATGGCTTGGTTTTGGCTGAGTCTTCATATACTTCAATGCGTGGTGGTCGGTAAGGACAACACATCACTGGCATTCCAGATAGTACCAAAATGTCCTAAACGAGTGCACAAATGCTACAATCTTCTTTTTGTATGCAACGTATCTCATAAGTTCCTCATCAGATGTGCAGATTTGTTGAAAGCTGCTCAATAGGCTGATTTTGGTAAAACAATTGTACCTCATAGTTGATGAAAGTGTTTGCTTGCTCGCAGGAAGGGGTAGTATTTCATGATGGTAATGTTGTTCAATGTCCTTTCAGTTGTTTGCAGATGCACATGCTATTCATTTTTTTTGCTTCTTATTAAAAGCACTTGAGCTTCGTATGGCGGCGTGGATGACCTCATAAGCCCATGACTGAGCATCTCATCCAGCTTTTTTCTTCGGCTCGGTCAGTCCATGAGCACTAATCTGATACTTCCTCTTGTTTGGGGTAGTTCTTTACAAAAAATTCCTTCAAACTCTTCAACGATGGGTAAAAAATCCTCAAAACGGTTGTGAACATCCTGGGTGTCTATGCCAATGAGCCTGCCTTTGTTTCTTGTATTGTGGTGATGTCCCTTTTCTTCTCTGAATCCATGTGGACCAGCACACTTGAGCTCCATGCCGCAGGTACTGCTAGGCCATGCCCAGCAATATTGTTGTCGTTCATCAGGTTGTGGCTCGTACATCTTCCTTTGCATTTTCCTTCATTGCAGCTTCCCATAGTTGCCGTCGTATCATGGGTCGCTTGATCATAGATAGTTGTTGCCTTCTTCCATGAATGTGGAGGAAGACAATTCCACTGCTCCAATCCATTTCTTGGTTGTGACAAGACCAAAAGTCTCATCTGAGAATGTTTTTACAATTACTCATTCAAGAATTCCTCCAGACCATTATATCATGTAGCTCTCTGCTTTACAGTGGGACAGATTTGCATAGGTAATGGATTTACAGTCTCCCATTGATAGTTTGTCCATCAAACATCCCTGGTTCAACCTGCAAACCTAGATTCAAACCATCTCGAAACTAACAGAATTGTGAGAAGCTCCTCCATTAGTAGTACAGGTACCATTTCACAACTTTTACAACCCCTCAGTTTCACCCTTAGCAATATTGGCGGTTGGTTGTCCTTATACCCCTTGTCAAACTTTTTCATCTTAGAAACCCTCAATTGGAGTATTATGAGCTGTTCTGATGGGTAGTTCATTGGCGTTTGCTTTTCAAACCAAGTCGGAGCTTTGCCTCCTACTCCTACTCTCTACCATTTCCTGACTCCATTTTTTTTTCCGCAACTTGTCAACTTTTTTTACCTTGAATTTCCGTTTCTGAAAGTTGAGTTAGATGTGTCTAGTATTTGTGCAGGTCCAGCAGAACCATTGGTCTCGCTGAATGACAGCATTGGTCTCTATGGGACTGGAGCTCTCCTTCACCTGGGAGTTTCCACCGATAAGAATAAAGCCTTTGGTGTTGCCAGACATTGGAAGCCTGCATCAGAGTATTCTACTCACCGTTATGAACACGTTCTGCTGGAACAATCATGTGTGAAAGGTCAACAACTGCTGTTTCTCACAAAAATATTGCCAAGTTCAAAGGCAAGAACTTCGTCAACTGGAGCAACAACATGAAGATGGTGCTGATGGAGAAGGGACTCTGGAGACATTTGAGTGAGGAGGAACCAGCTCAGTCCTCTCTCTCACTTGGTGAGGCCCGTACCCACCGTGAGAAGCGTAACCGCGCCCTCGCCACCATCTACCTCTACCTTGCCAAACGGCAACAACTCCTCGTCCCTGGCATCCTCATGCCAAAGGAGGTTTGGAAGAAGCTTGATTCTTCCAAGCTTGATTCTTGATTCTACTTATGCATCCAAGTCAACCCTCATGAACATACAGCTGCATTGTCGCTTTAACACTGTGAAGATGGATGTGTCCGGATCCATGATTGACTACATCAATATGGTTGAGTCTCTTTCTGACCAGCTTTCTGCAATTGAGGACCCATAACCTGCGCGCTCACAACCACCCATTTCCAGTTGCGTTGTCACTTTCACATTGTGAAGATGGATGAGTCTGGATCCGTGATTGATTACATGAACATGGTGAAGTCTCTTGCCGACCAGCTTTCTGCAATTCAAGACCCTGTCAAAGAGTGTGTGCTCATGCTAACCATTCTGTCTAGCCTTCCTAGCAGCTGCACTCCTCTCATTGTTGTCCTGGACCAGCGTGGCGACAAGCTCTCCCTCAATGATGTGGAGGAGAGCCTGCTGTTTGAGGAGGAGCGTTGCAAGGGAGAGGAGAGAGGAAGCGGATTCGACGATGCTCCCATCACCAACTGTGGTCATGGGAGTGGTGATGCACCAACCAGGGGCAATGGCGAAGGAGTGAAGAAGAAGGGAAACTGCCACTACTAGAAGAAGCCAGGCCATTGGGCACGCGAGCGCTGAAAGAAGAAGGCGGACCTTCCGACTGGAGTGGGAGCGAGAAAACAGTCCGACGTTTCCGCAAACGCAGCAGATTGGAAGAGTGGATTTGTGACAACCATCTGGGCCCTGTATGTCTCTGACAACACCACCTTGTTCTTGATCATTGACTTGGGAGCCACGCGGCACATGACGTGCCGACGGGAGTGGTTCGTTGTCTGTACTGTCATTAAGCCTCGCAAAGTGTACATGGGGGAAAATCATTTCCAAATGGCAGTTGGGGAGGGTGAGATTGTGTTTTTCGCTTCAGTTGAGGGTAAGCATGTGGGACGTCATGTGAAGGGGGTGCTCCATGTTCCGGGGCTGGCAGCTAACCTCCTCTCTATCTCATCTCTCATCTCTGAAGGCATGGAGGTTCACTTTGATAATGGTGGCTACACCATCTCTGCCCGTGCAGGCCATGTGCTTGTAAAAGTGGACAAGGAGGAAGGACTTTACCGTCTCTATGTGGCATCAGAGAAGGAAGCCGTCTCAGTGTTGGCGGTGAGACAGGGAAACACGACATCGGCCTGTGGCACCGCCGGCTTGGTCACCTCGGCTTTGGCGCCATCATCTCCATGCACTAGATGGTCTGCAGCCTGGTACTTAAGGGGTTGAAGCAGCCAGGTACATCGGCTTGTGAGAGCTGCATTGAAGGGAGGCAGGCGCGCGCTCCATTTTCTGGGGAAGGTAAGGGGGCGGCTGAGCTTCTCTCACTTGTTCACTATGATTTGTGCAGCCCCATGCCATCTCAGTTCTTATCCGGCAAGTTGAACTTTGTCACATTCATTGATGAAAAGTCAAGGAAGACATGGGTGTACTTCCTAGCTGGAAAGGATGAGTGCATTGATGCTTTCAAGGTGTGGATTGCTGTTGAACAGAATGAGAGTGGCAGGCGGTAGAAGGTGCTTCGCACCAACGGTGGAGGAGAGTACCTCTCCAACAACTTCCGCAACTTCCTCAAGCATCGTGGGATCAGTCATGAGGTCACCCCACCTAGAACACCGCAGCTGAAAGGCGTGAATGAACGTGCAAACCGCACGCTTATGGAGCGTGTTCGCAGCATGCTCCAAGACGCGGAGCTCCCGCCAACTTTTTGGGCGGAAACGGTCAACACTGCCGTATAACTGAAAAACCGGAGTCCCACGCCCGTGGTGCTACTGATGACACCGGAGGAGGCGTGGACGGGATGCAAGCCAACATTGACGCACCTAAGATTCTTCGGGTGTGGCGCACGTGCCTGTTGGCAACTGCAACAAGCTGGATGCAAAGTCGGTAAAGGCAGCCTTCCTCGGCTACGACACCATGGGATACTGCCTCTACAACCTCGTTGCACGCAAGATCATCTGCAGCCTTGACGTCGTCTTTCAAGAGGATGTGAAGGGCTGGACTTGGAGCCCTACGTCTGCAGTTCCAATTGCTCCCACACTTGTGCCAGAAATGGGAGAAGAACATGTAGCAAAAGAGGGCGGTGCGGAGAATGGCAGTGATAGCGGCAATGACAAGGAGGTGGAGGGAGTTGAGAAGGAGAAGGAACCAGCAGCCAAATCTGATGAAGAGGATCAGCAAAGAAACACACAGCAGCTGCCACGGAGGTGTGCACGCCTCAACCATGGTACAGATGGTCCTGTGGAGCCGATGTGGTGATCCAAGCGCATCGCAAGCAAAAAGAGGCTGCTGAACAAGCTGGTGAACCTGTACACTTTATCATCTTCACAGGAGTCCTCTGACCTCAAGCTTCTCTTCCTCACAATCACCAATGACCTAGCCACATTTGCTGAAGCCATACGCAGCGCTGAGGTGGCCGGTTGGCATGCTGCAGAAGACGAGGATTATGGTGCACTCATGAAGAACGGCACCTGGACCCTCGAGGAAGCCCCACGTGGCAGCTGGGTGATTGGATGCCGGTGGATCTTCAGGCGCAAGCGTGGTGCGGATGATAAGGTGCTCAGGTACAAAGCACGGTTGATTACAAAGGGGTATGTATAAACTCAGGGTGTGGATTACAATGAGACATTTGCACCTGTTGCAAAGTTCCCATCCATCCGAGCAATCCCCGCTCTTGTTGCTGCTATGGAGTGGGAGGTGCACCAAATGGATGTGACGTGTGCATTTCTGAATGGTGACCTCAAGGAGGATGTGTACATGGAGCAGCCGGAGGGGTATGTGGTGGAGGGAAAGGAGGATTTGATGTGCAAGCTTGTGAAGGCTCTTTACATCTTTAAGCAAGCACCGCAAGCATGGTACCACAAGATGGATGAGCAGCTGGCTGGCCTTGGTTTTGTGTGCAGCAAAGCTGACCATGCAGTCTATGGGCACATGTAAGAGGCAAGTCAGGTCATCATCTTGCTCTATGTTGATGATCTTCTCATTGCATCTGACTCCAAGTCTCTTTTGGACGATGTGAAGCAGTCCCTAACTGCCACGTTCGACATGAAAAACATGGGAGAACTCAGCTATTACCTTGGCCTTCAAGTCAAGCGTGACTGGGAGCAGCAGAATTTGGAGTTGTCTCAGAGCACGTACGTGAGCGACATCATCAAGCGCTTCAACATGGCAGGATCGTGCAAAGCCGCAATACCACTAGAAGTGGAAGCAAAGCTGAGCATGATGCAGACTCCCCATGGCATGCAAGAGAGCAGCCGCATGGAAGCAGTGCCATACCAAGCTGTAGTTGGGAGCCTTATGTACGCAGCAGTCGGCATGCGCCTCGACATCAGCCAAAAAGTGGGAGTGCTAAGCAAGTTTTGCGCAAATCCAGGCGTGCAGCATTGGGAGGAGCTCAAGCGCGTGCTTTGCTACCTCGACAGTAGCAACAGTCTTTGTCTCACATTAAATGACAACAGCAGCCCCATCCTCATCGGCTACAACAATGCAGATTGGGGGACTGACCTGGAGACAAGGAGGATAACCAGTGGGTTCGTGTTTGTGCTCGGGGGAGGTGCAATCAGCTGGAGGAGCAAGAAGCAAGGATGTGTTGCCCTCTCCTCCACCAAAGCGGAGTGTATCGTCCTGAGTGAAGCAGCAAAGGAAGCCATGTGCCTTCCTTTGTGAGCTTCTGGCAAACCTTGGACAGCAGCAGACCACAACAACTACAATCTACTGTGACAACATGAGCGCCATTGCTCTGACCAAGAACGCAGAGTTTCACGCTCGCACCAAGCACATCAACCTGCGATGTCACTTCATCCGCAAGCTCGTGGCGAGCAGGTGGTGCAAATCAAGTTCTGCCCTTCAAGCACGATGCTGGCAGACTTCTTGACCAAGCCACTGGCAGCGTAGCGCTTTCAGCAGCGGAGAGGACAGTGCAGACTTGCGTGATTTTTATTCTCGCAAAGTGGGAGAATGATGGATATGAGGGTGCCAGAAAGTGACAAAAGCAGGTTGCTCGATGAAAACAATCTGGCATAAAAGCTTTATAGAGGATGTTCTACAGGTTCCAACGCACTTTATGGAACTCATTTGGGAGTCCGTTTAAGTCAGATATGAATTTCCAAACTTTGGAGATCATGGGTTGGGTTCAAGTGACAACCTGAGCACTTTGAGCTCAAAGGCGGCAAGATTATTGACCAGGATGGCTGAGAGCGGCCTTCAAGGAGAAAAGCTGGCTGGAGGACCTCAAGGAGACTTCAAGGAAGGAGCAGTCTAAGACTGTTGGTCGTGCAAGTTGTGAGAGACATAATTCTCATGTGTGACAAGGTGATTGCCACTCATCCCGCTAGGCTAGGAGAGTGTCCTTGAGGGTAGACTTTGACAGAGTGGATCTCAGTGCCCCCTATGCCAAATGAGGCATGAAAGGGCATGTTAGAAAGCTGTGACTATGTTTTTTTTTACTCAAGAGTTTATTCAGACATTCGCATTCTCTGCAAACCTACATTTGCTTCCATAATTTCTGTCTGTGCAACCTGCAACTCCCTCTCACAAACGGTTGGTCCTGCCTAGGTGGCTCTTGGTGAGCCTGATCACCTCCCTGAGGGCTGCTCCAGTTTCCATCAAGTTGTTGTCTTTTCTCAGTGTGTACCGCTTCCTGTGCGTGCTCATTTTGTAGCTCCTCCATCACCACGGTGAGTTGCAGGAGAAGATCGTTGTTGAGACTTTGGCATCCCAATATTTTCTTGTGCATATCATTGTTTATGCATGATCATGCCAGGTATCATCCCAATGGGCAATGATGAAGGAGAGGAATTCACAGATTTGTAGGGGTCCGTTGCCGGATTGGCCATCGGAGTCATCAGAGATGCCCATTCACCGTGAAGCTTGCCACTCCTTCTGCGTTGATTTTATGGAGAGCATCATGAATAGCTTGCTGCTGATCTTCTGTAATAGAATTCTTTGCCATTTTACCGCTGATCATCGCCATTTGTTCCTGCGCATTTCACCACCTTCATTGCAAGGTCTGTGATGTTCTGGATGGGGAGATGTGTGATGTTGTTTGCTAAGAGTGACGTCGTCAGTTTTTCCCCCAGTTTTTCTCCTCTCTTATACCAAGTGAAATTTGTTGCAACTGTCAAGCGCATGCAATAGTGGAAACAAGAATGAGGTATGCTTAGGATCGAAGGTGCTCAAGCCAAGTACCACCTGCAACACCGCATTTTTAGAGGCTGCTTTGAGAAACTCTGCCAAGAAGTCAGGGGATTTTGAGAATATCAAGGTATGTCTTTATGAAATTCTGGCATCATTGAGAATTTGAAAAAATGTTCATCAAATGATCATCATTGTTTACAATGTTTCTTTTAACACTTCTGAAAAGTGCTTGATACTGTTAGAATCTTCTTGAAATGGAACAACGGAGGTCTGGGTAATTGGCCAAAGTGCCCTCATCCAAAGGACTTAATTTCTGGCAGGTTGACACGTTTTGGAACAAAAGTGTAAGGAAAGCAGTGCACGAACAAAGATTTTAGGAATTTGTGTAAATCTGAGAAATCGACCCCCTCCTTGTAGCTGTGATATCCCAGTTCATTTCAAGACGTGTTTTCATGCCTAATACAATAACCATCGGTCTGTTGAACAACGTCTTTGAGGTTGTTGTACGGCTCCTTGTTATCTTGCATAATGTTGTAGCCCTGCCACTTGACGAGATACTTTGTCATTTTTCCTCATCGGCCGTGTCCAATAATGTATTTGACTGCGTACTCCATTCTCTCATTTTCTTCTAGATGTTCTGGTGAGGGCACGTCTCTACAAGGGAAACACTCACTGTGATCTCTGTAGAGTTTGAGAGGGCTAATGCAGAACTCTTGTGGATAGCCATGTTGGGCTGGAGGCAGAGTTTGCGATGACAGGTGGCTGCATGTCTTCCATTCTGAACAATGATAACCACTCACATTTGAGCTTCGTGAAGTCACATCCTTGCAACCTAATATTCACTGAGCTAAGTAGGGCATGATCACCAACGTGAAGCTGAGTTTCCATCCGATCCTTGTCACCCGCCCGTTTCATCACCACTTTGTTATTTGCAAGAATCTGGCAAGTCTCGTCCCAGATGCTATGAAAGTCTCACCGCTGGATGCCAACTGACGGTTTGTTTCACAAACTATGCAAACCTGCTGGAGTTGCGGGAAATCTGCCGTACACCACTTCAAACAAGAATTTTCCTGTTGTAGAGTCGCTACATTGTATGAAAGCTTGACCATCCAGTCAGTTCCACGTGGCTCGCACAACGTTGGGAGAACTTTTTTGAGCTTCTGATTGGTGTGCTTAGTTTACCTGGAATTCAGGAGATGGAATCCTGTCAACAGGTGAACATGACTACCGTAGCAAGTCATGAGCTCCCACCAATTTTTTCTGCTTCTCCTAATCCTGTTGCTTGGAATGAAGTATGGATCGATGCGTAGTCCCATGACGTTGTTGAAGAACAGCTGCATAATTCCCTCGGAGGTGAATGTTTTTGTGGTTAGGATGATGTACCACATCTTCCAGGACCAATCAACCACCATGAGGATTGCGTTAAAACCTTCCAGTCCGAACATGGTTCTTAGAGTACCAGTAGCGGTTGAAGCGAACCTATGGGTTTTGATTACCTAGACTTATGGTCCTGACACACATTGCATGTGTTGTAGTGTTTTGCAACATGTGTTTGCATCTTGCCCGACGATTGGTACTTAGACAGTTTTCCAAGTGTATTGTCCTTGTCGAGATCTCCACCTAGAACAATGTTATGGCACTGATAGCATGCAACGCAGATCATTGTTAGGTGGTCCAATGGCCTACAAGTGAATCATTGTCTCCAGTATGGTTTGTGAACTACAATCTATTCTTGTCTTACCTGACCAACTCCTTGTTTTCCATCAAAAACAATCTTGTGAGGTACTTGTCTCATTTAAATAGTAACATGTTCATATCAGCCCTTGCATCCAGTTGCCAAACTAGAGAGGTCATTGGATTGCTTTTTCAGGTCCGTATGCAATGTCGTCATTGAACTTGGACTAAAGGAACTCCATCATCATCTTGAGGAATTTTTGGTGCATGGTCAGTAATCTTGATAACAACAACAGCCAATCAATCAAGACAATCAAGTTTTGTTTGCCCCATCATGTGGCCAAAGAAATTGACAGTATTCAGTTTGATCATTAATTCATTTCAAACCCCACGGTGTTATAGTATATCATTTCAAGAATTATCTCCTATGGTTGGGCCACATCATCAAAAGTGGATCATTCAACTTGTGGGTTATGCCGGAATAGGGAACCTCGCCCAAAAAAAATGATTTCTCATTGGGAACGTCATCAAGACTGTTACATTTTTAGATCCCAGATGTGCTGTGGGAGTAGAGCACAAAGTCGATGGATCGACAGTCATAAATTGATGATTTTTTCTTCAAACACCCCTGGTTCAGTTTGTGAACCTAGCTTTTGAATCATCTTGTTGCTTACAAAACTGTACGAAGTTCCTCAATCAGTTTCTACAGATATTTTTCCTTTAACTTTTGCAAGTCCTCGGCACTCGTACAAGTGGCTGGCTGAACTGAATTCTATTTTACTGACCATACTGGAGACAGCGAGTTCTTCGCACCCGTAGAAGTGGCTGGCTGAATAAGCTAAATACTTGTAGGTGGTCCAATGGCCTACAAGTGAATCATTGTCTCCAGTATGGTTTGTAAAATGACCGGCCATACTGAACCCAACATTGGTGCAGTGATGGATATGAGAGTGCCAGAAAGTGACAAAGATAGGTTGCTTGATAAAAATCATCTGGCATGGCAGTTGCATAGAGGATACTTCACAGGTTCCAACAAACTTTACGGAACTCGATACGGAGTCCGTTTGAGTGAGATATGGATTTCCAAAGTTTGGAGATCATGGGTCGGGTTCAAGTGACGACCTGAGCCCTTTGAGCTCAAAAAGCGGCTGGATTATTGGCTAGGACGGCTGAGAGCGGCCTTCAAGGAGAAAAGGCGGCTGGAGGACCTCCAAAAGACTTCAAGGAAGGTGCAGACCACGATTGTTGGTCGTCCAAGTGGTGTGAGACATAGTTCTCTTGTGTGACATGGTGACTACCGCTCATCACGCTAGGCTAGGAAAGTGTGCTAGAGGGTAGACTTTGACAGAGTGTATCTCAGTGCTCCCTAGGCCAAATGAGGCATATAAGGACTTGTTAGAAAGCTGTGACAATTTAATTTCTCACTCAAGAGTTGATTCAGACATTTGCGTCCTCTGCAAACCTACATTTGCTTCCGTAATTTCTGTCTATGCAACCTGCAACCCCTTCTCACAAACAGTTGGTCCTGCCTAAGCGGCTCTTAGTGAGCCTGATCACCTCCCTGAGGGCTGCCCCTGTTTCCATCAGTGGTATCGGAGCTAGAACAAGGCTTTATCTCATCCTTGAGGCATTCCTTGCACCCTGTTGTGTGAGAGAGCCGTTTGTGGGCTGAACGTTGCACTACTATGGCGACATCCGCTTCAATGGTGGCCGGGGTCAATATCGCCATGTTCAAAGGCAAGAACTTCTTCAACTGGAGCAACAACATGAAGATGGTGCTGATGGAGAAGGGTCTCTAGAACCAGGTGGATGAGAAGAAGAANTCTCATCCTTGAGGCATTCCTTGCACCCTGTTGTGTGAGAGAGCCGTTTGTGGGCTGAACGTTGCACTACTATGGCGACATCCGCTTCAATGGTGGCCGGGGTCAATATCGCCATGTTCAAAGGCAAGAACTTCTTCAACTGGAGCAACAACATGAAGATGGTGCTGATGGAGAAGGGTCTCTAGAACCAGGTGGATGAGAAGAAGAAGGAACCAGAAGAAAGCTCCCTATCCCCTGTCGAGGCCCGTATGTACCGCAAGAAGCGTGACCACGCCCTCGCAACCATCTACCTCCACCTCGCCGAACGACAGCAACTCCTCGTCCGTGGCATCCTCACGCCAAAGGAGGTTTGGAAAAAACTTGAGTCCACTTATGCCTACAAGTCAATCCTCATGAACATGCAGCTGCGTTGTCGCTTTCACACTGTGAAGATGGATGAGTCCGGATCCATGATTGACTACATCAACATGGTGAAGTCTATCTCTGACCAGCTTGCTGCGATTGAGGACCCTGTCAAGGTGCGTGTGCTCATGCTAACCATCCTCTCTGGCCTTCCTAGTGGCTACACTCCTCTCATTGTTGCCCTGGACCAGCGTGGCAACAAGCTCTCCCTGAATGATGTGGAGGAGAGCCTGCTGTTTGAGGAGGAGCGGTGCAAGGGAGAGGAGGGCGGAAGCGGACTGGACGTCGCTCTCATCACCAACTTTGGTCATGGGGGCGGTGCTACATCAGCCAGGAGCAACGGCGCAGGAGGGAAGAAGAAGGGGAGCTGCCAAAACTGCAAGAAGCTGGGCCATTGGGTGCGCGATTGTCAGAAGAAGAAGGCGGACCTTACGGCTGGAGTGGGAGCGGGAGAACGATTTGACGCTTCCGCGAACGCCGGAGACTGGGAGAGTGGATTCGTGACAACCATCCGGGCCCTGCACGTCTCTGACAACACCGCCCTGTTCTGGATCATCGACTCGGGAGCCACGCGACACATGACGTGTCGCCAGGAGTGGTTCGTTGTCTACACCGTCATTGAGCCTCGTCGGGTGTACATGTGGAACAATCATGTGCAAATGGCGGTTGGGGAGGGTGAGATTGTGTTTTGTGCTTCTGTTGAGGGTAAGCACATGGAACGTCGTGTGAAGGGGGTGCTCCATGTTCCGGGGCTGGCAACAAACCTCCTCTCTGTCTCATCTCTCATCTCCGAATGCAAGCAGGTTTGCTTTGAGAATGGTGGTTGCACCATCTCTGCCCGTGCAGGCCGTGTGCTTGCAAAAGCAAACAAGGAGGACAGTCTTTAACGCCTCTACGTGGCGTCGGAGAAGGAAGCCGACTAAGCATTGGCGGCAAGAGAGGGAAAACACGACATCGGCCTGTGGCACCGCCGGCTCAGTCAACTCGGCTTTGGCGCCATCATCTCCATGACGATGCACCTCAAGGGGTTGAAGCAGCCTAGTGCATCGGCCTTGTGAGAGTTGCATTGAAGGGAAGCAAGCCCGCGCTCCTTTCACAGGGGAGGGGAAGGGGGCGGCTGAGCTTCTCTCACTCCTTCACTCTGGTTTGTGCGGTCCCATGCCATCACAATCCTTGTCCGGCAAGTTGTACTTTGTCATGTTCATTGATGACAAGTCGATGAAGACGTGGGTGTCGTTCCCGGCTGGAAAGGATGAGTGCTTTGATGCTTTCAAGGTGTGGATTGCTGCTGCACAGAATGAGAGTGGCAGGCCGTTGAAGATGCTTTGCACCGATGGTGGAGGAGAGTACCTCTCCAACGACTTCCGCACCTTCCTCAAGCGTCGCGGGATCAAGCACGAGGTCACCCCACCTGGAACACCGCAGCTGAATGGCGTGGCTGAACGCGCGAACTGCACGCTCATGGAGCGTGTTTGCAGCATGCTCCAAGACGCAGGGCTCCCGCCAACCTTTTGGGCGGAAGCGGTCAATACCGCCACGTACCTGAAAAACCGAAGCCCTACGCGCGCCGTGCCACTGATGACACCGGAGGAGGTGTGGAAAGGATGCAAGCGAACAGTGACGCACCTGAAAGTCTTCGGGTGTGGCGCATTCATGCACGTGCCTACCGGCAGCCGTAACAAGCAGGACGCAAAGTCGGTGAAGGCCGCCTTCCTCGGCTACGACACCATGGGATACCGCCTCTACAACCTAGCCGCACACAAGATCATCCGCAGGCGTGACGTGGTCCTCCCAGAGGAAGTGAAGGGCTGCACTTGGAGCCCTCTGTCAGCAGTTCCGCTTTCTCCTGCACTTGTACCAGAAGTGGGAGAAGTACCGGTAGTAGAAGAGGGTGGTGCGGAGGATGGCGGTGACAGCGGCAGCGACAAGGAGGTGGAGGGAGCTGAGAAGGAGAAGGAGCTGGCAGTGGAATCTGATGAGGAGGAGCAGCAAAACAACGCACAACAGCTCCCACGACGGTCCGCACGTCTCAACAAAGGTGCAAATGACAATGGGGAGCCGCTGAGGCGATCCGAGCACCTCGCAAACAAACAGAGGCCGCTGGAGGAGCTAGTGAATTTGTACACCGTTCCACCACCAACGGGGTTGTCTAACCTTGAGCTTCTCTTCCTCACAGTCACCGATGACCCAGCCACATTCGCTGAAGCCATGCACAGCGCCAAGGCGGCAGATTGGCGTGGCGCAACAGATGAGTATGGTGCGCTCATGAAGAACGGCACCTGGACTCTTGAGGAGGCTCCACGCGGCAGCCAAGTGATCGGATGCTGGTGGATCTTCAGGCGCAAGCATGATGCGGATGGTAAGATTCTCAGATACAAAGCACGGCTGGTTGCAAAGGGGTATGCGCAGACTGAGGGTGTGGATTACAATGAGACATTTGCACCTGTCGCTAAGTTCCCATCCATCCGAGCAATCCTCGCTCTTGCTGCTGCTATGGACTAGGAGGTGCACCAAATGGATGTGACGTGTGCATTTCTGAATGGCGACCTTGAGGAGGATGTGTACATGGAGCAGCCGGAGGGGTATGTCGTGGAAGGGAAGGAAGGTTTGGTGTGCAAGCTTGTGAAGGCCCTCTACGGCCTGAAGCAAGCACCGCGAGCATGGTACCACAAGATGGATAAGCAGCTTGCTGGCCTTGGCTTTGTGCGCAGTGAAGCAGACCATGCTGTCTATGGGCGCACACAAGAGGCAAACCAGATCATCATCTTGCTCTATGATGATGATCTTCTCATTGCATCTGACTCCAAGTCTCTTTTGGACGATGTGAAGCAGTCTCTTGCTGCCAGGTTCGACATGAAAGACATGGGAGAGCTCAGTTACTACCTTGGCCTTCAGGTCAAGCGCGACCGGCAGCAGCAGACTTTGGAGTTGTCGCAAAGCACGTACATGAGTGACATCATCAAGCGCTACAACATGGTAGGAGCGCGCAAAGCAACTACACCACGGGAAGTGAGAGCGAAGCTGAGCATGACGCAGACTCCCCGCGGCATGCAAGAGAGCAGCCGCATGGAAGCAGTGCCGTACCAAGCAGCTATTGGAAGCCTCATGTATGCAGCAAACGGCACGCGCCTCGACATCAGCCAAGCAATGGGAGTGTTAAGCAAGTTTTGCGCAAATCCGGGCGTGCCGAATTTGGAGGCCGTCAAGCGCGTGCTGCGCTACCTCGACAGAAGTAGCAGCCTTTGCCTCACCTTCAACAGCAACAACAGTCCCATCCTCATCGGCAACAGTGACGCAGATTGGGGAGGTGACCTGGACACAAGGAGGTCAACCAGTGGATTTGTGTTTGTGCTCGGGGGAGGTGTAATCAGTTGGAGGAGCAAGAAGCAAGAGTGCGTTGCCCTCTCCTCCATCGAAGCAGAGTACATCGCCCTCAATGAAGCAGCAAAGGAAGCCGTGTGGCTGCGTGAGCTGCTGGCAAGCCTTGGACAGCAGCAGACCACAATCACCACCATCTTCTGTGACAACATGAGCGCCATTGCTCTGACGAAGAATGCCGAGTTTCACACCCCCACCAAGCACATCGACTTGCGGTACCACTTCATCCGCGAGCACGTGGCGAAGCAGGTGGTGCAGATCAAGTTGTGCCCTTCAAGCATGATGCTGGCAGACTTTCTGACCAAGCCGCTAGCAGCGCACCGCTTTTAGCAGCTGAGGGGACAGTGCGGACTTGTGTGATTTTTATTCTCGCCAAGTGGGAGAATGATGGATATGAGAGTGCCAGAAAGTGACAGAAATAGGTTGCTCGACAAAAATCATCTGGCATGACAGTTGCATAGAGGATTTTTCACAAGTTTCAATGCACTTTACAGCACTTGATACGGAGTCCGTTTGAGTGAGGTATGGATTTCCACAGTTTGGAGATCATGGGTCGGGTTCAAGTGACTACGTGAGCACTTTGAGCTCAAAAGGCGGCAGGATTATTGGCCAGGACAGCTGAGAGTGGCCTTCAAGGAGAAAAGGTGGCTGGAGGACCTCCACGAGACTTCAAGGAAGGCGCAGACCATGATTTTTGGTCGTCCAAGTGGTGTGAGACATAATTCTCTTGTGTGACAAGGTGACTGCCGCTCATCCCGCTAGGCTAGGAGAGTGTGCTAGAGGGTAGACTTTGACAGAGTGTATCTCAGTGCTCCCTAGGCCAAATGAGGCATATATGGGCTTGTTAGAAATCTGTGACCATGTACTTTCTCACTCAAGAGTTGATTCAGACATTCGCATCCTTTGCAAACCTACATCTACTTCCGT
>SZWC01006407.1:65472-75958 GCA_023375785.1 Penium margaritaceum
CTTCAAGGAAGGCGCAGACCATGATTTTTGGTCGTCCAAGTGGTGTGAGACATAATTCTCTTGTGTGACAAGGTGACTGCCGCTCATCCCGCTAGGCTAGGAGAGTGTGCTAGAGGGTAGACTTTGACAGAGTGTATCTCAGTGCTCCCTAGGCCAAATGAGGCATATATGGGCTTGTTAGAAATCTGTGACCATGTACTTTCTCACTCAAGAGTTGATTCAGACATTCGCATCCTTTGCAAACCTACATCTACTTCCGTAATTTCTGTCTGTGCAACCTGCAACCCCCTCTCACAAACAGTTGGTCCTGCCTAGGCGGCTCTTAGTGAGCCTGATCACTGATGGAAACTGTGGCAGCCCTCATGGAGGTGATCAGGCTCACTAAGAGCCGCTTAGGCAGGACCAACTGTTTGTGAGAGGGGGTTGCAGGTTGCACAGACAGAAATTACGGAAGCAAATGTAGGTTTGCAGAGGATGCGAATGTCTGAATCAACTCTTGAGTGAGAAAGTAAATAACCAGAGCTTTCTAACAAGCCTAAGTACGCCTCATTTGGCACATGGAGCTGGAAGAACCACTCTGTCAAAGTTCACCTCCTAGCACACTCCTAGCCTAGCGGGATGAGCGGCAGTCACACTTCCAGACAAGAGAATTACCATCCCTGCCATGTGCACAACCAATAATCTTGGTGGGGACCTTCCTGGACGCTTCCTGAAGGTCCTCCTGCCGCCTTTCTACCCTGAAGGCCGCTCCAAACCTCCCTGGCCAATAATTATGGCCGTCATTGGTGCTGGTAGTGCAGGAGCCATCACTTGAACCGGACCCATCGCCACCAAACCTTGAAAAATCCATGTCTCCCTCAAACGGACTCCGAATTGAGTTCCGTAAAGTGCTACATAACCAGCAAAACATCCTCTATTCACTTTTGTGACCTGATGATTTTTATCGAGCAACCCACTTTGGTCACTTTTTTTGGCACCCCATATCCAACATTCTCCCACTTTGCAACAATAAAAACCACACAAGTCCACACTGTCCCCTCAGCTGCTGAAAGTGGAGTGCTGCCAGCGGCTTGGTCAGGAAGTCTGCCAGCATCATGCTTGAAGGGAAGAACTTGATCTGCAACACCTTCTTCGCCACGTGTTCGAGATGAAGTGATATCACAAGTCAATGTGCTTGGTGCGGGCGTGAAACGCTGCGTTCTTAGTCAGAGCAATGGCGCTCATGTTGTCACAATAGATTGTAGTTTCTGTGGTCTGCTGCTGTCCAAGGCTTGCCAGCAGCTCACGCAGCCACACAGCTTCCTTTGGTGCTTCACTGAGGGCGATGTACTCTGCTTCGGTGGAGGAGAGGGCAACGCACTCTTGCTTCTTGCTCCTCCAACTGATTGCACCTCCCTCGAGCACAAACACAAACCCAGGTCACCTCCCCAATCTACTTCACTGTAGCCGATGAGTATGGAACTGTTCTTGACATTGAAGGTGAGGCAAAGGCTGCTTTTGCTGTTGAGGTAGCGCAGCACGCGTTTGACCGCCTCCCAATGCGGCACGCCCGGATTCGCGCAGAACTTGCTTAACACTCCCACTGCTTGGCTGATGTCGAGGCGCGTGCCGACTGCTGCATACATGAGGCTTCCAACAGCTGCCTGGCCAGGCACTACTTCCATGCTGCTCTCTTGCATGCCGCGGGGAGTCTGCGTCATGCTCAGCTTCGCTCCCACTTCCAGTGGTGTTGTGGCTTTGCACGCTCCTGCCATGTTGAAGCGCTTGATGATGTCGCTCACGTACGTGCTCTGCAACACCTCCAAAGTCTGCTGCTGTCGGTCGCGCTTGACCTGAAGGCCAAGGTAGTAACTGAGCTCTCCTATGTATTTCATGTCGAACCTGGCAGCAAGAGACTGCTTCACATCGTCCAAAAGAGACTTGGAGTCAGGTGCAATGAGCAGATCACCAACATAGAGCAAGATGATGATCTGGTTTGCCTGTTGTGTGCGCCCATAGACAGCATGGTCTGCTTCACTGCACACAAAGCCAAGGCCAGCTAGCTTCCCATCCATCTTGTGGTACCATGCTCGCGGGGCTTGCTTCAGGCCGTAGAGGGCCTTCACAAGCTTGCACACCAAACCTTCCTTTCCTTCCACGACATACCCCTCCGGCTGCTCCATGTACACATCCTCCTCAAGGTCACCATTCAGAAATGCACACGTCACATCCATTTGGTGCACCTCCCAGTCCATAGCAGCAGCAAAAGCGAGGATCGCTCGGATGGATGGTAACTTAGCGATAGGTGCAAATGTCTTATTGTAATCCACACCCTCAGTTTGCGCATACCCCTTTGCAACCAGCCGTGCTTTGTACCTGAGAATCTTACCATCCGTTTCATGCTTGCGCCTGAAGATCCACCGGCATCCAATCACCCGGCTATCGCGTGGAGCCTCCTCGAGAGTCGAGGTGTCGTTCTTCATGAGGGCATCATACTCCTCATCTGCTGCGCCACGCCAATCTGCCGCCTCAGCGCTGTACATGGCTTCAGCAAATGTGGCTGGGTCATCGGTGACTGTGAGGAAAAGAAGCTCGAGGTCGGACTACTCCGTTGTTGGTGGAACGGTGCACAAGTTCACCAGCTCCTCCAGCGGCCTCTGTCTGTTTGCGAGGTGCTCGGATCGCCTCAGTGGCTCCCCACTGTCCTTTGCACCTTTGTTTAGGCGTGCGAACCGTCGTGGCAGCTGCTGTGCGTTGCTTTGCTGCTCCTCCTCATCAGATTCCGCTGCCAGCTCCTTCTCCTTCTCAGCTCCCTCCACCTCCTTGTCGTTGCCGCTGTCACCGCCATCTTCCGCACCGCCCTCTTCTGCTATCGGTACTTCTCCCACTTGTGGTACAAGTGCGGGAGCAAGAGGAACTGCCGACATAGGGCTCCAAGTCCAGCCCTTAACTTCCTCTTGGAAGACCATGTCACGGCTGCAGATGATCTTGCGTGCGGCGAGGTTGTAGAGGCGGTATCCTAATGTGTCGTAGCCGAGGAAGGCGGCCTTCACCAACTTTGCGTCCAGCTTGTTACGGCTGCCGGTAGGCACGTGCACGAATGCGCCACAGCCAAAGACTTTCAGGTGCGTCACTGTTGGCTTGCGTCCTGTCCACGCCTCCTCCGGTGTCATTAGGGACACGGCGCGCATAGGGCTTCGGTTTTTCAGGTACACGGCGGTATTGACCGCTTCCGCCCAAAAGGTTGGCGGGAGCCCCGCATCTTGAAGCATGCTGCAAACACGCTCCATGAGCGTGCAGTTCGCGCGTTCAGCCATGCCATTCAGCTGCGGTGTTCCATGTGGGGTGACCTCGTGCTTGATCCCGCGACATTTGAGGAAGGTGCGGAAGTCGTTGGAGAGGTACTCTCCTCCACCATCGGTGCAATGCACCTTCAATGGCCTGCCACTCTCATTCTGTGCAGCAGCTATCCACACCTTGAAAGCATCAAAGCACTCATCCTTTCCAGCCGGGAACGACACCCACGGCTTTATCGACTTGTCATCAATGAACATGACAAAGTACAACTTGCCGGACAAGGATTGTGATGGCATGGGACCGCAAAAATCAGAGTGAACGAGTGAGAGAAGCTCAGCCGCCACCTTCCCCTCCCCTGTGAAAGGAGCGCGGGCTTGCTTCCCTTCAATGCAACTCTCACAAGCCAATGCACTAGGCTGCTTCACCCCCTTGAGTTCAAGGTCGCGGACCATCTGCTGCATGGAGATGATGGCGCCAAAGCCGAGGTGACCGAGTCGGCGGTGCCAGAGGCCAATGTCGTGTTTTCCCTCTCTTGCCGCCAAGGCTTAGTCAGCTTCCTTCTCCGACGCCACGTAGAGGCGGTAAAGACTGTCCTCCTTGTTCGCTTTTGCAAGCACACGGCCTGCATGCATTCGGAGATGAGAGATGAGACAGAGAGGAGGTTAGCTGCCAGCACCAAAACATGGAGCACCCCCTTCACACGACGTTCCATGTGCTTACACTCAACCGAAGCACAAGACACAATCTCACCCTCCCCAACCGCCATTTGCACATGGTTGTCCCACATGTACACCCTACGAGGCTCAATGACGGTGTAGCCAACAAACCACTCCCGCCGACACGTCATGGGTCGCATGGCTCCCGAGTCGATGATCCAGAACAGGGCGGTGTTGTCGGAGACGTGCAGGACCCGGATGGTTGTCACAAATCCACTCTCCCAATCTGCGGCGTTCGCGGAAGCTTTGGACTGTTTTCCTACTCCCACTCCAGCCGCAAGGTCCGCCTTCTTCTTCCGGCATTCGCGCGCCCAATGGCCCGGCTTCTTGCAGTAGTGGCAGTTTCCCTTCTTCTTCCCTCCTCCGCTGTTGCCCCTCGTTGGTGCAGTACCACCCCCATGACCAGAGTTGGTGATGAGAGCGACGTCCAGTCCGCTTCCGCCCTCCTCTCCCTTGCACCGCTCCTCCTCAAACAACAGGCTCTCCTCCACATCATTGAGGGAGAGCTTGTCACCACGCTGGTCCAGGGCAACAATGAGAGGAGTGTAGCTACTAGGAAGGCCAGAGAGGATGGTTAACATGAGCACACACTCCTTGACAGGGTCCTCAATCGCAGGAAGCTGGTCAGAGAGAGACTTCACCATGTTGATGTAGTCAATCATGGATCCGGACTCATCCATCTTCACAGTGTGAAAGCGACAACGCAGCTGCATGTTCATGAGGATTGACTTGTAGGCATAAGTGTACTCAAGTTTTTTCCAAACCTCCTTTGGCGTGAGGATGCCACGGACGAGGAGTTGCTGCCGTTCGGCGAGGTGGAGGTAGATGGTTGCGAGGACGCGGTCATGCTTCTTGCGGTAGGTACGGGCCTCGACAAGGGATAGGGAGCATTCTTCTTGTTCCTTCTCTTTCTCATCCACCTTGCTCCAAAGACCCTTCTCCATCAGCACCATCTTCATGTTGTTGCTCCAGTTGAAGAAGTTCTTACCTTCGAACTTGGCGATGTTGACGCCGGCCACCACAGAAGCGGATGTCGCCATGGTAGTGCAACGTTCAGCCCACAAACGGCTCTCTCACACAACAGGGTGCAAGGAATGCCTCAAGGATGATAAAGCCTTGTTCTAGCTCCGATACCACTGATGGAAACAGGGGCAGCCCTCAGGGAGGTGATCAGGCTCACTAAGAGCCGCCTAGGNTGGCTCCAGAGACCCTTCTCCATCAGCACCATCTTCATGTTGTTGCTCCAGTTGAAGAAGTTCTTACCTTCGAACTTGGCGATGTTGACGCCGGCCACCACAGAAGCGGATGTCGCCATGGTAGTGCAACGTTCAGCCCACAAACGGCTCTCTCACACAACAGGGTGCAAGGAATGCCTCAAGGATGATAAAGCCTTGTTCTAGCTCCGATACCACTGATGGAAACAGGGGCAGCCCTCAGGGAGGTGATCAGGCTCACTAAGAGCCGCTTAGGCAGGACCAACTGTTTGTGAGAGGGGGTTGCAGGTTGCATAGACAGAAATTACGGAAGCAAATGTAGGTTTGCAGAGGACGCGAATGTCTGAATCAACTCTTGAGTGAGAAATTAAATAACCAGAGCTTTCTAACAAGCCTAAGTACACCTCATTTGGCATATGGAGTTGGAAGAACCACTCTGTCAAAGTTCACCTCCTAGCACACTCCTAGCCTAGCGGGATGAGCGGCAGTCACACTTCCACACAAGAAAATTACCATCCCTGCCATGCGCACAACCAATAATCTTGGTGGGGACCTTCCTTGATGCTCCCTGAAGGTCCTCCTGCCGCCTTTTGACCCTGAAGGCCGCTCCAAACCTCCCTGGCCAATAATTGTGGCCGTCATTGGTGCTGGTAGTGCAGGAGCCATCACTTGAACCGGACCCATCGCCACCGAACCTTGAAAAATCCATGTCTCCCTCAAACGGACTCCAAATTGAGTTCCGTAGAGTGCTAAATAACCAGCAAAACATCCTCTATTCACTTTTGTGACCTGATGATTTTTATCGAGCAACCCACTTTCGTCACTTTTTTTGGCACCCCATATCCAACAATCACCTCCCTGAGGGTTGCCCCAGTTTCCATCGTGCAGTACACCTCCAAGAAGCCAGTAACATCCATAATGTCGGTCCCTTGGAAGTTTCATGATTGTATGGTTGGTTGGATTTGGAATACGCTCGAGATTTAAATGTTCCTCTTGCTGAGCACAGCTCCTCCTGTGTGCATATTTTGTAGCTCCTCCATCACCACAGTGAGATGTTTGACTAGATGGTTGTTGAGGCTTTTGATTCCCAGTACAAGACGTCATTAATGTGATATTTCCAGCTAATTCCTCCTCCCTTTTGATTCCTAAAAGCTTCTAGTACAAGACAGCATTAATGCAAGATTTCCAGCTAATGCCTCCCGGAGGGACTTGTATATTTCAACAAAGTAGTAGCTGGGGGTCAAGGTAGGTGGCCAAAATTCCCTCAGTCAAACAACGTGAATATCCGGAGGCCGAAGTACTGCGGGAAAAAAAGTTAAGGAAAGAGAGTCCACACACGGATATCTAGGAATTGTGAAAATCAGTGAAAAAGTACGTTTCCCCCTCCATTGTAGTGTGATACTCCGGTACATTTTGAGATGAAGGTCGATGCCCACAAAAAAAATCGTCAATCTGTTGATTGATGTCTCAGAGATTGTCGCATGGGTTACAGCTGTCGTGTAGATTATTGTAGCCTTGCCATTTAATGACATACCCCATTAATCATCCTCTTAGGCTGTGCCCAAGAATCTCTTTCATTACACAATCCGTGCCCTCTTCTGCTTGTACAAGGGCACGGGCAAAGGCATGTCTCTGCAAGGGAAGTCCTTTCTGGGATCCCAGTTGATTTTGAGATGGCTGATGTGGAACACTGGTGGATAACCATGTTTTGAGGGAGGCAAACTGGTGGCTGCATGTATTCAATCACAAATGGCCCCAAGTACTTACGTTTTAGCTTCATGTAATCCGTTCCTCGCAACCTTACGTTTGCTGAGCTGAGCAGGATGTGGCCACCGACTTGAAACCCAATATACATCTGATGCTTGTCTTTGGATTGCTTCATCACGGCTTGGTTCATTGCCAGCAGTTGGCAAGTCTCGTTCCAGATTCTTTGGATGTCTTGCTGCTGCATGCCAACTGCTGGTGTGTTGACCACACTGTGCAAACCTGTTGGATTTGTGGGAATGTTTTCAAACCATCTTGAGTAGAATGTTTCTGGTTGTTACAGAATTCATTGAGCTGTGCATAAGCTTGGAGTTCTGCCCTTTGACCGCCCTGTCACACATTGCTCGGACAGCATTGGAGTAGTTGTTTGAGAATCTGATTGGTATGCTCAGTCTGCCCAAAAGTGTTGAGATGGGAGCCCGCAGATAATAGAATCTCCCTGTCATAGAGTCTCATGAGCTCCCGCCAAAATCTGCTAGTGAATATTCCATCCCTTTCTCTTGTGCTGGAGGCAAGAACACTGTGAATTGAAATGACATTGTTGAAGAACAGTTGCACTGTTTCCTTGGTGGTAACTCTTGACGTAGTCAGGATGAAATTTGAAAGCTTTGAAAACCGATCAATTTACACTGATTTTGTGTCAAACCCTTGCTGTTTGATGGGAAAACCCATCACGAAGTCCATGGAGATGTCCGACCATGGCTCTTCAGAAACTGGTCGTAGTTGAAGCGAGCCCCGGGATTTGGTTCATCTTGACATATCGTGTTGGCACACAACGCGCTTCTTGTAATAGTTTCCAATGTTCATTTGTACTTTATCTGACGGTTTTTTCACTGTTTTTTTTTTTTTTTGGCCAAAGTGTCCACCTGGACCGTTTTTGTGGCACTCCTTCTACATGAGGAGTACCATGATAGTGCATGCTACACAAAATGTTGCTAGGTGGTCCAATGACCTGCGAGGTAATTCCTATTGCCAGTATGATTCGTGAAACAATAATCTAGTCTTGATATACTTACCATAATCCTTGTATCCCTTTGCGAACAGTCTCTCAATGCACGCGTATCACCTGGAGAGTAGCATAATGATCGCAGGCTTTGCATTTGGTCACTGAATTGAGTATCCGCTGCAATTTTTTTTCAAGGTTGGTACTCAATGTTGTAATCAAAGTGAGAAGCCAGGAACTCCATCCATCGGGTTTGTTGACAATCATTTTTTGCTGTGTCTTGAAGTGTTTCCGTGCGTAGTGATCAGTACGGAAAAAAACCTCAGAATTGAAGAAATCGCCATCAACCGATCAATCAACTTGTGATCAAGTTTTTGGGCCATACCATGTGGCAAAAAAATGGACGGTAGTTGTTACATCATCAATGCCATTTTTTACTTGATGGTAGAACTTACGTTAATGATGTTACTACTAAGATCGAGTTTTTGGACCACATCATCAGTGGTGGATCAGACAACTTACGGATTGTACACATATAGAAGATCTTATCCAAGGATGATACTGCGAGCACTCGTTGGGCATGTCCTCCAGATTGTTACAACTTGCACCTCTCCAATTTACAGCGGGAGTGGTTAAGGAAGTCGACGACTCTGTATTGTTTACTTGATGGCTCTTCCTTAGAACATCCCTTATTGGGTTTCCAAATTCGGATTTTGAACCATCTCGTTGCATAAGAAGCTGTCAAACGTTCCTCCATCCAATACTATTGATACCCTCTTTGACTTTTGTAAGCCCTTGATTTCATTGGTAGTAGTATCACTAGTTGATCGCCTTAGTATCCCTTGTCAAACATTGTGATCTCAGGAACTCTTGTTTGTAGATTTGCATGCCGTTCAGACTAGGCGATTGGTCGACAATTAGTCGGTGCAATATTTTCCCACCTGAGAGGAGTTTCACCGTCTAATCCTAGCCTCTGTTGTTTCCCACTCCTCATATTATTGTCTATGACCTCCTTTCCTTTTGGCTTCTTGTTTCTGTTTCCAAGAGTTGCACGAGAAATTTCCTGGCTTCCTGCAATTCCATCACAACTATTGGCCTTGCTAATCAATAATGTCAATCTCCTTGAGAGACAAGGATTTTATTCACTTCAAATTCCCTCCACAGTCATAGGAATTTTGGCCTTGAGTTTACCAGCCATTGGATTCCTGCATCCGAGCTTTGTAGATGGCACTGTCAAGATGATCATCTGTTGTGACCATTTGCAGAAGGTCATCCTAGACGCCAAATACTAAGGTAGTTCACTAAACACATCGCTAGATGCCATTGTTGTCGTGTTCAACAGTTTATTAGTGATGATTTCACTGACGGTGATAATTTTGTAAAAACTCCTTGTGTATCCTGCCATGCTAGACTCATGACATAAGCGTTGAACCTGGTTCCAAGAGTAGTTTTGCTTTCTAAAGCATGTGGGGACGGTAAAAATTTTCCAAATTCTTATGGACAGTGCATCTTGCCATGTTGAATTGATCTGCTTGTGTTGGACGATGTGAGACTGGTTGTGTGAGCCATTCATTGGTTTCTGCTGGTCTCCTGGTGCCATTGGATGTCCTTTACATTGGACCAACAACTCACTGCCATTCCATGCAAAAGGGAGGCTGAGAGGTCATTCTTTTTTAATTCGATCATTATTGATCCAAACAGTGGTGAATTACACCTACAAAACCGCCAGTTACATCAAAACTGTCGTTCCCCTGGATTTTTCAGGATTGAAGGGCTTGGGGAGTTCTGGTCGGATTTTTAATTTGCTTCCAAACTGCCGGTCCTTCCTCCGCATGCACTTCCTCCCACCTTCCTCCCCTGCTGCCACTTCTTTGCATGTCCTCTTCTTCCTCCGCATGTGCTTCCTCCCACCTTCGTCCCCTCATCCCTCTCCCTCACATGTTCTCCACATCCATTTTCTCCGGCTTCTGTCCAAGTACCTACGCATGTGCTTGCACTCATACCTGTCCCCGTGGCCACATCTGCCCTTATGCCTGTCTCTAACCCCAACTCTGCACCCATTTCCACGCCATGTGCTCTGTCATCACAGCCCTTCACGCCCATGCTCACTTTGTCTCTCCTCCACCCTCCATATCCTTTTCTGTGGTTGCACCTGCTCCCCTGCATTCACATCCCCCTCAACCTGTACCCATGGTTGGCGCTAACCTTGTGTTTCCTTCCATATCACCATCTCCCAAACCACCCATGCATCCTCTTGTGCCCCTTCTCCAACATTTGTGTCTACTCCTCCTCTGCCCTACGCGCCCCTTCCACCTCTACAAACTCCACCCTCCTCGTCCTTTTCTCCTTCCATCCACACATCTTCCCATTTCCCTCCCTCTATGTCCGGGATCAGGCCTGCCCCAGTTTCCCTCACTGGTTCCACGTCCGTTCCCATATCCATGCATTTGCACACATCCCTGTCCGAAACCATGCTGACACCCACACAAGCACCTGCTCTGCCTTCCCCGCCAGACGTTTCTCTGACACCTGCTTCCTCCCATTCCTCCCCACCGGTGCCTGTGGTTCCCCCC
>SZWC01006407.1:76041-90201 GCA_023375785.1 Penium margaritaceum
CCCCCCCCCCCCCCCCCCCCCCCCCATCCCCACATCCCTGTTCCCCATACCTCCTAACATGGCCCCATCACCACCCTCTCCCATCGGTGGTAACTCTCCTTCCTCCCTTCTGCTGGGCCCCTCCCCCTTGTCCTGCGCTCTTCTCCTGTACACCTTTTACCCGGGTCATGCCCATGGCCACCATTTCTTCCACCTTCAGTTCTGCCATGCCCTCAATACCAGTTTGTATGTGCACCTGCTACTGCTGCCCGTGCGCTCGTCATGTGGTCCCCGTCTCCCTCCTCTCCGCTTTTCCCTATTGACCACACCGACTGTACATGGTTTAGCCCCATAGATTTACCGATAGCTCGAAGAAGGTGTGCTATTCCCACCGTGCGCATTACGGCCTCCTTTAACATCCTCGGTGCTTGAACAAGGAGCTCACCTCCACCCTTGTCTGTGGGGAATTTTACCACAACTGGTCTGACCCCTCCCCTTTCTTCAGAGGCACAACCATCGTGCCTGCCTCCATCTTGGTGTATATCAAAGACTTGCTCATCACCTCCCAATATTCGTCTGCAATCGTCAATGTGAAGGGTCTCCTGTCCTCAGTATACCGCATGAAGGACCTTGGCAATGCAGCCATGTTTCTGGGTATAGACATTAAGCGATTCCCTGGATCTCTTCATGTCCAACAAGAGAGATGCATGCATACTCTTGTTGAACGGTTTTCATCCTTGTTGATCTCTCTCTTCCCCTCCCCACGGCCTCCTCCCCCATGTCGCCTTGCAATAAGCTCACTCTTCGTGTAGCCCATGATACTGAGTTGAGCAAGGTAACGTCCATTGTCACCTTCCAGTCCATCATTGGTGCTCTCATGCACCTTGCTAATACCACACGTTTGGAAATCGCCAGTGTGGTGAATGCCCTTGCCCAGATTACATGCCTGCCCTGCTCAGCTCATCTACATGCGGTTGCGTGTTTCCTCTGTTACGTACTTGGCTCTGCCCGTGCCTGCATCGTCCTTCGGGCCGGGTCCGGCATGCCACTTCTCAAGGGCTACGTCGACAGTAACTATTCCGGGGACTCGGAGGCTCGCAGCTGGAGTGGCTTCATCTTCCTTCTAGGGGGAACCACTATCATCGGGCGCAGCAAGAGACACGGATGTGTTTCTCGGAGCACCATGGAGGCTGATTACATGACCATCGGCAGTACTGTTTTGGACGTGGTGTGGCTTCATTGCCTCCTTGTTGAGCACCACCTTCTCACTCTGGTCATGCCTCTCTACAAAAACAGTGAGAGTGGCCGGGTTATTGAGAGGATTGCATGTGCGCTTTATGCCGCACCAAACACATCAGCCACGGAATTGCCGCCGCTGGGGATGTCTCCCTCCAGTACGTCATGGCAGAGTTCTAGCTTTTTTATTTTCTCATGAAGGCCCTTTGTCAGCCTGCATTTGCCTTGAGTGACGCTGCTGTTGGTCTTCACACCCTTCCCCTTCTTGACTGACATCTGTCGTGTTTGCTGCTTCCAACTCAGTGCCGTATGATCATCTCCTTGATGGTCGCCCTCGTATGTACATCTTTTTTATCTGTCTTGTTTCCTTCCATGCATTTGTTGCAGGTTGCTCCCACTCACCTTCCTCATCGTTGGATCTTCGCCTCCTCTTGGTTGTTGTCCATGCCTCCGTGTTTCCCCCCTCCCCCTTCTCCCCTGTGTCCTTGTGTCCCTCTGTCCCTGTTCATCCGTAGGCATCTGGGCGCAGATCCATGATCCTCTCATCATGTTGCCCTGCCCGTGCACACCCTTCATGCCGGCGCTCATCTGCACAAGCGTTCTTGAGTCTTCCGGTGGTTCTGGTGGAGGTACTGCTCTCCGCCATTCAAGCTACTGGTGGGATTCCTGGCCTTGGTGGTTGGTGCTCCTCAAGGTGTTTGTGCTCGGCGCACGTGGTTCCACTGGAGTTGCAGTTGGGCTTGCCGTCTGGTACTCCTGGTGCCATTGGTGCCCTCAAAGGTTGATGCTACTGGAGGGGATCTTGAGGTAGGCACTTGCTGTTGTCGGTGGGGTTGGTAGTCCCAAAAGATGGTGCTGTATTTGGTGCTCAGCCATACATGTACGCAGTGCTCTCATGTTCCCGGTGTCTGGCTGCTGCTGCGAGTGGTTTGGCTTGTTTTGATGTTCAGGCCTGCATCATGGTGTTCATGCTTTCTGTTTGAGACCCACCCCTGCTTATGCTTTCCTGTTAAACTAGCAAACTTACTATGTCGTTGCTTTTCTCGCACCGACAATATGTTGTTCCAAGTGTGCCACTTTTGTGGCCGTTGCAGGTGTTCGACGTGTGCAGTCACGCTTACCATGATTTACCTCAGTTACACACAAGATTCAACTCAGTGAGTGAGTGTGTCGCATTCAATTGTAGCATCAGAACACCCCCATGAGGGTCTCCAACTGGCGGCCTTTTTGGGTTCTGCCGAGTCTAGTGTTTTGACTCACTTTTCAATATCACATTTGAACACTTGTCACCTTAATCAACTCTCAGACATTAAGTCCCTCGTCCCTGTTATCCCCTCACAACTCACGATAGCCCTCCACCATCACAGAATGGCGAGCCTTATTCAGCCTAATGGCTAACTCCCGGCCATCCTCCACACAAACACCAAAAGCTCCCACTCTCGGTTGTGGCCAAGTGTCGTGCTAACACTTGGCTCCTCCGCCCCCATCACTCTCACACTCCCATTCCGTCTCTCGCCAACTTACTGCCCTATTTTAACAGACTCCGTTGATGTTTGTCCTCAGTGTTGTTTCTGCTTCTGCTGTCACTGCTTGCTGCTTCTCCTACTGCTGCTGCCCAGTGCTGCTGCTTCTGTGGCTGGTGCTGCTCATTACTCTTTTGGCTATGGTCATTGCTATTATTCCCACTGCTGTGAGTAAAGGTGGGTGACGACCCCCCACTGCTGAGTGACTTCGTTGTTATGTGGATGCTGAAGCCGCCCTTCATTGTGTCTCATGGTGGGTCCTCCGAGGACCATGACTGTACTCCTCAACGGCTTCTGCCGTTGCTGCTGTGTCTCTGCTGCACAGCTCAGCAACGGTTGCCTCGCTTCTCTTAAACCATGAAACATTTCCAAGAAGCTTCCTAACATTTCTGCTGTTGACCTAGCAGCTATGTCCTACTTGGCAGTCATGCAGTCATGCAAGGAAAGTGCAGCAGCAAGAATCAGGCTAGGAGAAAAACACATTGACTTAGAGAGGGGGAAAAACTGACGTGAACACAGCACATCGATCCGCCGCAGGCACCAAGCGGGTGGCGCACCATGGTAGGTCAGTTTTCCCTAGAAAATCTGATTAATGACAGTTTTGGGCATAAATCTGCACACAATGGTCAGTGGTAACGGATCCATGCTCGCTATAACTTGGCACCAATCTGCAGGTCCAATATGGAAAGACATGCAATTTGGGCCAAAGGCAAGTTCACCGAGGAAAATCTAGCAAATACTGGTGGGGTGGAAATTCCCTGCAAGGACATGGAAGGTGACACAAACACCACAGAAACTGTTAGGGTGACTCTGGGGTTTGGTTGGTCAGCTGAGCATGTCACTTGGTTGTCACTTCGTCTGGACTAGCAGTGCCATTATCCGAGCTTGGTAGCTACACCCAGCTCAGGTATCTGTGTGAGTATGGACAAGAGCGGAGAGGTCAATTTAATTCATGGACACTTGTGTACACAACACTTCTGTCGCAGTATGATTCAGAGCGGCTCAATAAAAATGGTTCACCTCAAATGACCATAAAAATAGGGGTTCGATTAAACAGCACAGCGCTATCCTTCTTTTCTCACGCAGCCACGTGGAGCTCAACTCTGTGGTTGGAACGAGACTGAAGGCAGTCAAAACGGACCAGCGTGGGGAACGTGAGAGTCAAAACAGCGAGAGGTGAGAGTGGCGGCGGGTGGAGCTCGCTATCCGAGCCCACCCATCGGCCGGCGACGTGGGGCTTGCCGGTGCCCACTTGAACTGCAAGGGGAATAACCCCTCTTGGGTGTCACAAGCCCAAAACTAACGTTTAGGCCTAAACTATGCCATTCTAAACTATCCCCGGTTACCAGGTAAGACAAAACTAGGTCACCAAGCCAACGCAGCTCAAACATGCACGAGTATCAAAGTCGACAGTTTTGAGACAAGGTATGAGCACTCCAGGAGGGAACCCAGCACGCGTGAAGATGGCTGGAGTGTACCCGGTGGCTGCTCGGTGGACTCGTGTCTGCTCCCCCAGTCTTCCGTAACCTCCGCCTCATCAGGAATCTGCACAGCAAAGGACGTGAGCCGAGAGGTCACACTGAGTACAAAACATCATGATTGGCACTTGAGTGCAGGTCGTGCATAGTAACCAACTTGAGGGACATGGCAGCTCCCTTGAAGTAGTTATGCTGTTGCTTGAACAACGGGTTTGCTGAGAGGCCATGGTGAGTGAGCAAAGGCACTTCGATCCCAAGCTATTCTCCCTCACCCATGGTAAGCTACCACTTGAAACTAGTAGTCAAGGTGCAATTGGAGGAACGTTATGAAACTGTACCTACAGGAAATGAAGTTCATGCTCAAGCACGAATGGTTCAACATGTTGTGATTTGTGACGTTCCTGTCGACGTGTACAGTTTACTGTGACCACTCGGCCTTGTCCATGCCCGTGCAGATCCCTGATGCGGACCCATGTGGCACCAGTGCGTCGTCTTGTGGTGGACTACCAGTTTGCAGCTGACCGACGACCCCCCCAGAGTCCTGGACGGTGTCTGGGACCTCCTGTAGTTTTTCTGTAGCACGTAGGAGTTTATTGGTGGACTGGCTTTAGGCCCAATTTGAGTGTTTTTGCATTTTTTCTTCACTGCTTGATGCCGGATGCATGCATGTGACCAGTTGTAGCGTCCGGCTTGTGATTCTTCACATCTACGATCAGACTGAGGAGCGTTCTAAATTCTCTATGCTAAGTTATGGCCAAAACATTGATTTTGGGCCGGTTTTAGGACAGACCTAGCACTGTCGCGTGCAACACCCACCGTGCACCGCAGCAGGTATCTATGCCATGGACCTATCATTTGTCATTTATCTTTGCAAGTGTTATTGAAGCATTCTGGCACTTTGCCTTGTGTCTCCAAGCCAAACTCTTGCCGTCGTGTGTACGACTTATGACTGTCGTCACCGTCTGACCAGGCACTGACGCCTAGTCAACGGCTTTGTTGCTAGGAAGCTTCCATGCATCTTCTCATGGTATCAAAGCAGCAAGACAGTTCTTGCTGAGCTTCACAGCAGGGATGCAGTAGTGCAGCAGTATTGAGTGNCACTGTCGCGTGCAACACCCACCGTGCACCGCAGCAGGTATCTATGCCATGGACCTATCATTTGTCATTTATCTTTGCAAGTGTTATTGAAGCATTCTGGCACTTTGCCTTGTGTCTCCAAGCCAAACTCTTGCCGTCGTGTGTGCGACTTATGACTGTCGTCACCGTCTGACCAGGCACTGACGCCTAGTCAACGGCTTTGTTGCTAGGAAGCTTCCACGCATCTTCTCATGGTATCAATGCAGCGAGACAGTTCTCGCTGAGCTTCACAACGGGGATGCAGCAGAGCAGCAGTATTAAGTGTCACCATTGCAACTGATCCGTGGGGACCTATCGATGTCACCTGACTACCGATGACGCCACCCGCCTTCAGCATGTGAGAGTGCAGCAGNTATGACTGTCGTCACCGTCTGACCAGGCACTGACGCCTAGTCAACGGCTTTGTTGCTAGGAAGCTTCCACGCATCTTCTCATGGTATCAATGCAGCGAGACAGTTCTCGCTGAGCTTCACAACGGGGATGCAGCAGAGCAGCAGTATTAAGTGTCACCATTGCAACTGATCCGTGGGGACCTATCGATGTCACCTGACTACCGATGACGCCACCCGCCTTCAGCATGTGAGAGTGCAGCAGCAGGAGCAGCCACTAGTAGCAGCAATAGCAGGCGGCAATCACAGTAGGTGGCAACCACAAGCAGCTGCTGGCATCGGCGCTAACAGCAGCAGCAGCAGGCGACAGCTGCAGCAGGCGGTAGCAAGCAGCAACAGCAGCAGCAAGCGGCGAGGAGCGAGCTGCGGGAAGCGAGCAGCCAGTAGTAGCAGCAACAAGTAACAACGTGCAGCATCAACAGCATTGAGCTACAATAGCAGCAACAGCAATAGCGCAGCGGAGCAACAGCGCAACAGCTGCGCGCAGAAGTAGCATGCAACACGAGCAGCGCAAGCTGCGCTGTAGCATAGCAGCAACGCGTGGCTGCTGCCACAGTCGCGCAAGCTACAATGTGGCTACTGTTGCAAGCGCAGGCACAGTAGTAGCAATAGCAGTAGCAGCTGAGCGGAAGCTGCTACGGAGCTTACGCGCAGCTTACACGCGACTACTACAAAGCACCTGCCCAATAGTTGTAATGGTTGTCAAAAAAAGGGAAAAAAAGGGGGGGGAAATGGGCCGACATCAGCATTTTTTCTTGCTAACGTCATCAGGTTTTTGCTGACATCAGCAAGCCCCTGCTGCCGTCAGCACTTGCCTTAGCCAAATTCTTGGGTCGGAAAGTCAAAAGTTGCCCGCGTTACAACTCCTCAATAACTGCTGCCAGTTTTGTAATCCAGCCGGTTTGACATCCCGGTCCATAGTTGGCATTGACATGGCTCCGACCGGAGACATGGACGAAGGACCACCAGTTCCCTCTTCCTCCTCCTCAGGGGACATGAGCCTATGCTCGCAGGCTATTGAGAACCTGCGGAGTCAGCAGGATGAGATGCGTCGTCTGTAGCAGCAGCAGACTGACGCCTTTCGTATGCTCACTGGGCTTCTTCCTGGTTAGTCCACGGCCCCACAGCAGACCTCCAAGGGAGTCGGTGGTGTTGTACCTTCTGCACAACAGTATGCATCTGCACCGGAGACAACAGCAGGACGTGACCCGCCACCTCTTGATCCTTGGGATGAGGACCTTGTCATGCCTGGTATGGAGGATGACACTCACGAGAGGGAGATTTGCATGCTTCAGGAGCATCTCCGCAAGCTTCAGACGAGTTCTCGCGCCCCACAAACATCTGGCATCCGATCCTCGCCTGATCCCTACCTTGGTGACTTCCCTCGTCCCGGTGTTTTCCCCATTCCTCGTTCTTCTCAGCATGTTGTTGCTCTCTCTACGGAGCGGCAACCCAGAAGCTTCATGACACCGCCCCCACGCTATGTCAGCGAGGACGGCTTTGACTGCTGAAAGACAATTTTTTAGGTGTGGGCTACTTTGGAGGTGGTCTCGCCCTACTATCACAGTCCGTACCAGGTCACGGATGGCGCTCAAGTGCTGAAAGTGGCCAGGGCGATGCGGGGACTCCCCGTTACGCCATGTCGCGCGTGAGAATCATGGACTTTCGCCCTTTCCTTAGAGAGGTCGGCACAGGCGCGGGTCCTGATCCACGTCAGGGCTGGGACCTAGCTTTGTCCCTGCTTGCTGTAGAGACACACGCTACCCGCACGGCTCACATTTGCGCCTTCCACTCCCTTCGCCAGGGACCTACCGAGCCTACAGCCGATTACTGGCGGCGTGCCATGTGCATCTACAAGCGCCTTGGGACCTCTAGAGGTACAGAGCTATGGACGCTTCACACGCTCATGATCAAAGTTCACATTGAGCATGCAAACATCTTCTTGAGGTACAACAACGTTGTGCTTGAGCCTTTCTCCACCTCCCTCCAACTTCTTCCCTAGGCACATCAGCTTTTCCTCCAGGTGACTTCCGCCCATGAGGCAACTGTGGCCCATCAAGAGAGTCTCCTTGCTGCAGCGGTCATCGCGTCGCCACCAACGCCCCTCTTGAAGTCCACTTCTCCATCCTCCGGCACATCCTCCTCTTCCCCGTCCAACCCGATTACCCCGGCTTAGACGCGGGGTGTGGCAGCAGCGGCACAAGGGAAGAAGGGCAAGAAAAGGCGTAGTTCGGGCCAGCAACAGCCATAGTAGCATCGGTCATTGGGCCGTAGTATTAGACGTACTGTTCACTGCTACAACTATGGAGGTGCTCATCGCTACACCGAGTGCCAGCAGCCCCTCGACTAGGTGTGGATCACTCGCGGTCTTTAGGCTACACACGCACAGTGGTCTGTGTTGAGCAACACAGCCTCCGATTGCACGGCGACCACTGTCGCATCAGTTCCCACTTTCCCACCGGCGAGTAGTGGCGGCCCGGACCCACGTGACCGCACCATCGACAAGCTCCATCACCCTTTGGCACTTTGCCTTCAGCAAGGTGCAAGTGTGTCCTCATAGCCGTGTGGTTCACACTCTAGTTTTTTGTCTGTTCTCGTAGCCCTTGATGACTCGTGTGGGGGGGGCACCGCTGCCATGTGATGATGATGGACTTGACAGTATCAATTGGGTTCATGATTCTCACCTCTGTGCCCTTCATTGTTTCTCCTCACCTGTTGCACAGCGCCCATCTTAGGCCGAGTGCTCCATTGCCCGTTATACAGTGACGTCCTCCGGTAGTGATCTCGGAGGCACTTGGGTCATCGCTTCTGGTGCCACTCATCACATGACCTGTCGTCGTAGTGACTTTGTTGTTCTTGGTCTTATCGCATCTGTTCACTCCATTCGCACAGTCTCAAGTCAGTCACTGCAAGTCTAACGTGTCAGGGTGGTGTACTTCGATGGTTCGTCTGGCCCCATGTATCTTTCCGAGGTGCTTTTTGTGTCTGTCCTTGAGCTCAGCTTGTTGTCTGTGCGTGCATGCACACTGATGGGACTCTCTGTGGAGCACACTACAGAATCCGCAACTGTGACAGCTATCCATACCCATACCATTGTTATCCGTGCCTCCATTGTGGATGATCTGTTCCGTGTCTCTCTGATTTCTTCTTCGTCTTGCTCCCCTTATCCTCCTGGTCATGTGTTTGTCACTAGTGTTCTTTCAACTGAGCGCCAGTGACTACTGCATCATTGCTTGTGTTACGTGGGCTTTGACACTGTGTCAGAGCTCATTCGGACACAGCCCACACTTGATCTTGACACGGCTTTCATCGAGAAGCCGTCCAAGACCGATTGTTTGTTCTACGCTCAGGGTGAGATGCATCGTTACACCTACCCTGACTCCCGTTCTCGAGCACTTCGCCCCCTCGAGTTGGTCCATTCAGACCTTCTTGGTCCTCTTCCTGTCGAGTCTTTGTCCGATCGGGGTTGTTCCGTCCAGACCCTTGCTAATGAATTCACCCACATGTTGTGGGTCTACAGCTTGTGCCAGGAGAGTGATGCCGCTCTCGCGGTTTCATCTGGCTAGTGATGGCTGAGCATCCGTCTTGCCACACGCTGCACACCTTCTGTTCGTATCGCGGCGGCGAGTTTCTTGGTGAGATGGACTCTTTGCTGAGCACGGGGTTTTTCACCAGGTCTTTGCTCCCGTAACTCCTCAGCAAAATGGTGTCTCAAACGCTAGAACCGCACCATGGAGGATGTGGTTCATGCTATGCGGTCTGAGTATGATCTTCAAGAGTCCTTTGCCTTTAAAGGATTTGCCTACATGACGTGGGTCTGGAACTGCCTCCCGCTCGGTCCCCTTCTAGACCACGTTGCACCGTACGAGCTCTGGTTTGGCCACCGTGCCGACCTGCTTCTCGCTCATGTCTAGGGATACGTGGCTTCTGTGTGGTACGACGAGGACTAGTATTGGTCCAAGGTCTCCCCGCGGGATCGCCTATGTGCCTTTGTGGGCATCTCCCCGCAGTCGAAGGTCTGGCGTTTCTAGGACCCCAAATTGTCGCATCGTTGAGTCCCGTAACACGCTCTTCTTTGAGTCCCTCACCTACCGTGACCCGACCTCTATCATGTCGATGTTAGTCACGCACGTTCCTACGTGTGAGGCTTCTCGACGAATGGGGGAGTCTACGCCTACGAGCACCTCTCGTCCGGCTGATGTGTCCGTTCAAGCCCCCTCCACTTCTCGGCCTCCGGCTCTTGATGACCGAGCGATCATTTTTGTCGGCCCAGAGACCTCTCCAGCCCAGCCGGTTACTACCCCTGTTCCCTCGCATCCCACAGGCACCAATCATTCTACACCTATGTCCACCAGTACTACTGCCTCTGGGCGTGGTCCTACCTTGACTCTTGCTCCAGCTACCACACCCAGTCGTGAGTCTCCCATCATTTTACTACCATCTCCGCATACTACATCACCTGCCCCTTTGCATCAATCCTCACCAGATGTGGTTGTGCTTTTCCCTAAGCCTGAGGTGAGCGCCTTGAGCCCAGGTTACTCACGTGAGCTCGGTGGTCGTCCCCGACCATTGGTCTCTGAAGTCCAGCGGGTGTCACATCTCGCACCCAGGCGCTCCACTCACAATGTCGCGAGTGGTGATCTCGGCACAAAGGCCCTAGGCCTCAGTGTTCACACAGATCACACAAAGATACATACAATGTGCTTTGTAGGGCACAATCTGGTCACTTGCGAGTTCCGTATCGCTTGTGATGCAGCAGCTGGCCTCGTGGTCGTCAGGCCTAGCTCTGAGGTGTGTGCACTTGCCACTCAGAGCTCCCCCTCTATGGCGCCTGATCCGGGCACACTGAGGGAAGCTCTCTCATCAGTGGATAGAGACGCCGATCGGGTTGCCTACAAGGATGAGCTTCCTGCCATCCAAGAGAACGGAGTTTACGTGCTAGTTGATCTTCCACCTGGGAGGAAGGCCATTCAGGTCAAGTGGGTCTTTTGCAAGAAAGTGAAGCCACATGGCTCACTGAATTCCACAAGGCTTGGTTGGTTGTCAAGGGGTATTCTCATATTGATGGCATCGATTACACTAACACCTTAGCCCCTGTATGTCGCATGACCTCAGCGCGCGCTCTGTTCGGTGTGGTGACTCAGCATGACGAGGAACTGCACCAGATGGACGTGTCCAATGAGTTCCTCCATGGCTCTCTAGATGAGGAGATTTTCGTGGCCAAGCCACCAGGCTTTGAGAAAGGCAACAAGGTATGGCGCTTGCGTAATTCCTTGTACGGCCTCAAGCAGTCTCCTCAGCGCTGGAACCAGGAGATAACTGGCACCCTGACTCGTGTGGTATACGTACAGAGCGAGGCAAATCCCTCTCTCTTTATCCAACGGACGCCTGAGCGGTTCACCGCCATCCTCGTCTATGTGGACGACCTTTTGATCGCGTCTCCTTCCATGGAGGCCGTGAAGGAGGCCAAGGCGGTCCTCCACATTGCCTACAGGATGAAGGATCTTGGTCTTACAGCCGTGTTTCTCGGCGTGGAGATCGTGCGCGACTGCAGACGTTGGACACTTCTGCGACATCAAGCCCGATACACACGTGTTGTGGGGAAGCGCTTCAGTGACCTCCTTGGCGTAGTGCCCACACCTCCACACCTCTCACATCTTATGGGCAGGATGCCCTAAAGGTGGACGATCCCACACAACTGGAGGAGACAATGAATGTAACCTTGTACCTCTGCCTCATCAGATCTCTGATGAACCTGGCCACTATCACATGCCCCGACATTGCTTTTTCTGTCAACATCCTTGCACAATTCTTGCAGGCTCCACGTGCTAAAGCCCTTCATGCGAATTTGCAAGTGGTGTAGTACGTGATCTTCACACTGTACCTCAGACTCTGCTTTCGCCGGCAATGTTTGGTGGTTCTTGACGGCTACACCGACAGCGATTGGGCCTAGATTCCAACTAGAAGCAGTCACACCTGTTACGTGTTCTTGCTCGGTGGTACCGTTGTTTCCTGGCGCAGCGTGAAGCAAGGCTGCATTGTACGTAGCTCGTCAGAGGCAGAGTATGTTCCTCTGGTTGCATGGGTGCTGAGGCAATATGGCTGCAGCGCCTGTTCCTTGAGCTCGGCTAGTTAGTGCCCACCATTGTTCTTCGCTGTAACAACCACAGTGCTCTCGCCATGGCGGAGAACTCTGGTGTCTTTCATGCTCGCACGAAGCGCATTACGGTCGAGCATCACTTTGTGCGTGATCTGGTGGAGCGACACGTGATCTGCATCATATGGGTTGGCACTAATATGCAGCGTGCTGATTTCATGGCGAAGGCACTAGCGCGTAGGAAGTTTGTGGCGGCCATTCGTTTGGGCTTCGCCCCTTGCCTGAGAGTGGTTGAGTGCGGGGTATGTCAGTGACTGTATCACGACCTTTATGCACCCGTTGTTGCCCTCGTTTTAGTGTTACACGTATATGGACATGCGTACCATTGGATCATGGGGGAGTTTTGTGATTTGTGACGTTCCTGTCGACCTGTACAGTTTACTGTGACCACTTGGGCATGTCCACGCCCGTGCAGATCCCTGATGCGGACCCAAGTGGCACCAATGCATTGTCTAGTGGTGGACTACCAATTTGCAGCTGACCAACGACCGCCCCAGAGTCTTGGACGGTGTCTGGGATCTTCCGCTGTTTCTGCAGCACAAAAGTGTTTATCCGTGGACTGGCCGTGGGCCCGATTTGCATGTTTTTGCATTATGTGTGCACCCCTTGATGCCAGATGCATGCATGTGAACTTCTTGTGAGTTTGCACATTCAGGTTCAGACGGCATAGCGTTCTGACTTGTCTACGCTAAGTTACGGCCAAAACAGTGGTTTTGGGCAGGTTTTAGGACAGACCTTGCACCGTCGCGTGCGACACCCGCCATGCGCCACGGTAGGTATTTATGCCATGGACCTGTCATTTTTCATTTCTCTCTGCAAATGCTATTGAAGCATTCTGACATTTTCCCTTGTGTCTCCTAGCCAAACTCTTGCCGTCGTGTGTACGACCAATGACTGCCGTCACCGTCTGACCAGGCACTGATGCCTCGTCAGCGGCTGTGTTGCTAGGAAGCTTCCACGCATCTTCTCACAACAGTCACATGATATGGATTCAGATCCTGCTTTCTCTGCGTTACACTTCCACTGAACCATAACGTATCCAACTTGTTAAGAAAGAGGAGAACTAGAGTTGTACCTATTGCAGTGCTGAGGAGCTCCTTGTGCACATATTTGTGCATACAAGAAGAGAGGAGAAAAAGGGCAGGTACCAGAAAATCATTTCTATAGCCTCCTCATGGAGTGGTTCCACTACGACGGTGATTCTGCAATACTAGAAGGTTTTCTGGGAAGCAAATGATGGCAAATTGGCCCACATAGTCATGCCACCTCAATAGTCAACATGCGAGTAACCACACTACATGGCACAATCTACCGTGCGGCCCACATTCCGGACACTACAACATTTTTTAGCAGACATATTGTGAAAAGATACTGCAAGTCCAAGAGTCTGACCAAAGCCACAAACCCAAGACCATTTTAGATCCCAAGCTTGCTCTATGGCCACAAATGGGTGACACACAAAAGCAGGAGGGAGGGAGTAATTGATTGGATAAGAGGTTGTCGCAATGATACCAATGTCTGTTTCATATTTCATGTGTACGTAACAACTAAGGCCATTGTACCTACAACTTGTTCGTATGTGAATAATGGCCTCACTTGTGAAACTGTGTATCAACAAGTGTATTGGGAAGTGAACAAACCAGTGAACATGGACTCTTCACAGAAATTGCTAAATATCACATAGAGCCCATTTTAGTGTTCATTGAATACAACGAATGTACATGTGGGCTTTGTTGACATGCATTCACGTGGATGTTTTGTGAAAAATGTTTGCATGCAGAAATACACTTTTTTATGCGCCGATGGTCAACTGTGTGAATTTTGGGCGATACACCGTCACTCACATTCATGGCTGACTCCTGCTTGTACATGTAAGATCCATGTATGATAAAGCACCCACAAGCACATATCATCCACTTTTAAGTTTGTGAACGTCACCTATGCATGGTATTGAATAGTGTTCTTGGCTGGTTTTCCTCACATAATGCAAACACTTGTTCTGCAAGACTCGCATGCATTTCTTGACTCAGCCGCAGCTGTTCCCTGAGTTGTCTTTCTTGCTCCTCAAGCTGTTTGTTCCTTTCCTGCAGCTGAAGAACCTGCAATGTAAATTGTACGCAGGAGATGGATGTGGAGCACAGGGATGACTAGAAAGACCTCAGGAAGGACCAAGTAGAGAGTCCGGAGGATGAAGGGAGGGGGGGAACGAGTTGGGTACTGGGGAGGTAGGGAGGGAGAGGGGGGGCTGGGAAGGAGGAAGG